>JAUJYP020001391.1:0-66702 GCA_030674075.2 Linum usitatissimum
GCGACAATGACTTTCCGGACAAGCTGATTACCACCTTGAATTGGGGGCTGGGCAAATGGGCTTCGCAGGTCACTGTGACCCGGTATGGGAGCATCGTGAACCAGGCGCAGACCGGATACCTGACGCCCACCTCGCTGGCCAATCTGAGCGTGAGCTATCGGTTCGTGCCGGCCGGCTCGGTCTCCTTGATTGTCAACAACGTGTTTGACACCATCAAGAAAGACGACTCCGCCGGGTGGCCGTTCTATCCTGTCGGCTATTACCTGCCCTATGGCCGCGAAGAATGGCTCGAGTTTACCTATCACTTCGGAAAGTGATTGCATTCGTGGCGGGAATGGTTTTTGCTCCTCCGACCCGGATAGGTCGGAAGGGGCACCATGGCGCGGGAAGATTCGAGGCGGGCTACACCGCCCACTCAATCCGTCTTAACTCATGTTGGTGAGTTTTCTCCGAGCAGGCCGAACGGGCTTGGGGCCTGCTCGCCGCCATCATCGATTCGTCCGAAGATGCCGTCGTCAGCAAAACTCTCACCGGCATCGTCACGTCGTGGAATGCGGCGGCGGAACGCCTGTTCGGGTTTACTGCCGATGAGATGATCGGGCAGTCGATCACGCGCGTAATACCGGATGAGCTGCTGCACGAGGAAGCCGAGATCCTCAGCAAGCTGCGCCGTGGCGAACGCATTGATCGCTACGAAACCGTGCGCGTCGCCAAGGGTGGCCGTAGGCTGGACATCTCGCTGACGGTGTCACCTGTCCGGGACTCACGCGGCAACATCGTGGGGGCGGCCAAAATTGCACACGACATCACCGCCCGCCGCAGGGCGGAGCGGGAGTTGCGGGAGCGGGAAGCGCAGCTCGCCAAGCTGGTTGCCGAGCGGGAGTTTGTGCTCGGGTCCGAGCGCGCGGCCCGCTCGGAAGCCGAGCGCCTGAGCCACCTGAAGGACGAATTCCTGGCTACCCTGTCGCATGAGCTGCGAACGCCCCTGAACGCCATCCAGGGTTGGGCGATCCTGCTCAAGCAGCCGCAAATCCGCGACCAGGAATTGCAGCGGGGTCTCGAGGTCATTGAGCGCAATGTGCGGATCCAGGCGGACATCATCAAGGATCTGTTGGACATGAGCCGGATCAACTCCGGCAAGCTGCACCTGGATGTGCAACCCGTGTTCCTCCACGACAGCATCAACAACGCCATTGAAGCGGTGCGCCAGACGGCAGCAACCCGGGACATTCGCATCCAACCGCTGTTGGATACGCGCATCGGCCTGGTGCGCGGCGATCCGAACCGCTTGCAGCAGATTCTGTGGAATCTGCTGTCCAACGCCATCAAGTTCACGCCGAAGGGCGGGCGCGTGCAGGTGGTCCTGGAACGTATCAACTCGCATGCGGAGATCAGCGTTGAAGACACTGGCGTCGGCATAAAGCCGGAATTCCTACCCTATGTTTTCGAGCGGTTCCGCCAGGCAGATGCGACGACGACCCGCCAGTTCGGCGGACTCGGGCTGGGGCTGTCGCTGGTGAAGTCCCTGACCGAGTTGCATGGTGGGTCGGTGCGAGTCAAGAGCGCCGGCGAGAATCAGGGCAGTACATTCACTATCAGCCTGCCGATTGCGCACGTAGGTGCGGAGGAACAACACAACCCTGTTGGGAACCGCCTCGAGGAATCCGCCGAGGAGCTGCAGCTACCCCAACTCGACGGAGTCGAGGTACTGATTGTCGATGACGAAGCGGATGGCCGGGAGCTGATCGCGCGCATACTGCAGGAGCGCGGGGCAGCCGCAAAATGCGCATCCTGCGCCGAGGAAGCACTCGACCTGCTGAAGCAACAGCACTTCGATGTGCTGCTCAGTGACATCGGCATGCCGGGAACCGACGGGTTCGATCTGATCCGGCGAGTGCGCCTGCTCCACCCGGAGCGGCCGATACCCGCGATCGCAGTCACTGCCTACGCGCGCACGGAAGACCGTCAACGCTCGTTACTACAGGGATTTCACATGCACCTGGCGAAGCCGATTGAAGCGCGGGAGTTGATTGCGGGTATTGCGGGGCTGCTTTACTTGAGGCGCTGAGCCGAATTTCGGCGGCGCACCGCGGCTGACAGTAGATCCGAGAGAGTTGACGGATCAACCGGCTTGGTCATGTGCTCGTCAAAGCCGGCATCCAGGGCGCGCTGCTTGTCCTGCGCCTGGCCCCAGCCGGTCAGGGCGCATAGTACGGTGTCGCGGCCGTTGGCATCCGCCCTGATTCGACGCGCGACTTCATAACCATCCATGATGGGCATACCGATATCGAGCACGACAACATCCGGTCGATATTGCGTGAACTCTTTGATTGCGCGAGCACCATCGTAGGCAACGCGGGTTTCAAAGCCGTCCAGGTCCAGCAACATCGCCACGCTGTCAGCGGCATCCTGATTGTCATCCACCACCAACACCCGGCACCCGGCGGCTCTTGCGTGTCCTGCAGGGACACCGATCGGCGCTGCATCGGTCAGCGCTTGCAGCACCGGCAGATAAACCCTGAATTCACTGCCGCGATCAGTTCCCTCACTGCTTACCTCGATGCGGCCATTGTGAAGCTCGACCAACTTGCGCGCCAGGGACAGGCCAATCCCGAGTCCGCTGACCTTGATGGAATCGCTGGGATGCACGCGTGAAGAGCTCGAAGATCCGCTCCTGGGCCTCCGGGGCAATCCCCGGTCCATTGTCGCGTATGCTGATGACCGCCTCGGAGCCACTTTGGGCGGCATGGATCTGAATCAGTCCTCCGGCAGGAGTGTACTTGGCTGCGTTGTTCAACAGATTCTGCAGAACCTGCACTAGTCGCGTGCCATCTCCCTCCAACAGCACCGCCTCGTCGGGGACTTTGATTTCCAGCGCGTGCCTGCCTTCTTCGATCGAGACCCGCGCCGCTTCGACCGCGTCCTTCACGAGTGAATTCAAAGCGACGATTTCGTTGCGCAGATTCACCTGGCCGATGTTGATTCGGGACACATCGAGCAGATCGTCGACCAGCCGTACCATGTGATTGATTTGCCGGTCCATGATTTCGCGCGCCTGGTCCGCGTGGGTCTGCGACAGATCGGCCCGCTTCAACAAGTGCACAGCGCCACGCAACGGCGCGAGTGGATTGCGCAACTCGTGAGCCAGGGTGGCCAGGAATTCATCCTTGCGACGGTTGGCCTCCCGAATCTCCGCTTCAATGCGAACACGCTCGAGAGCGGCGCTGATGCGTTCGGCGAATTCCTGGATGAAGGCAGCTTCTTCACTCGTCCATGCCCGGACTTGCGCCATTTCAACGTGCATTCTAGGAGCGATGTCCGGTCCTGACACGTACGAGACCTGCAAGGCCTGGAGGTGATCGCGCAGAATGTGGTTGGCGGTGGACTTGATTTCCGCTGGATCGCGCAACGGCCGCAGAGCGTCTGCCAGACGGACCCGCACCGCATCTCGTTGTGCGGCCTCCCGCTGTCTCAGCTCACCGGCGCTGCGGGCGGCTTCGCTCTCCCGGAGCGCCTGGGCAACTTCCATTTTGGCGGTGATATCCCTGAAGTTGATTGCGACACCGCGCGGGGTGGGATACACGTGGACTTCAATCCAACGTTGGGAAATGGGCGACAGCGCCTCGAACTCACAGGGCCGGCGCTGCAGGAGCGCGCGCCGGTATTCGATTTCGAAGCGGCTCCCTGCTGTCTCGGGAAACAGCTCCCAGAGACTTCGCCCCAGCAGCGCCTCACGAGGCCGCTGAAAGTAGTCGACTGCCCGCTGATTGATGTAGGTGAAGCGGAAGTCCTGGTCGAGCGCGTAGAAGGGGTCGGTAATGCTTTCGAGCAGTGTTGCCCGCTCGGCCATGGCCTCCCGCTCGGCTTGCTCCAGCGCCTCGCGCCGGGAGGCTTCTGCGCGATCGCGAGCGGTCTGCACCATGGTTCGCAGCCGTGCGCGCAACTCTCGCAACGTATACGGTTTGGCGAGATAACCGTCCGCGCCTTGCTCAAAACCCTCGACCCGCAGCTCATCGGGCGCATGCCCGGAGATCAGCAGCACCGGAATCAGGCGCATGCTGGGAGTACTGCGCAGGGTCTTCAAAAACTCGATGCCATCGAGCTCCGGCATCACGATATCGGTCGCAATAACGTCGGGGCGATTCCGCAGCAGGTGCTTCAGAGCCTGGATACCGTCGTGGGCGGTATCGATAACGAACTCATCGGACAGGGCCGTCGCAATGTGCTCGCGGACCGCGGCATCGTCGTCGACGAGCAGGATTCGGGAGCTGGGGCCGTGGGTACTCACCTGATTAACATTCGTTGAGTGCTGCCGTGCACAACCGCACCGCACTAACATAACAATTTGCGGGACGGAGGGTAAGAAGAACGGTCAGCGCTGCTGAGGCTGTGCAGTGGACGCGCTGGGAGCGGGGCGGCTTGCCGGGCCGATCGGCCCGGCGCCGGCCGATGCGGTGGCCCTGGGTCCGGGAGTGGACCGGGGCCGGGGAGTGAACCCAAGGCGCCCGACAGCGATTCGCCTCACATTCCACGGCCAAATGCAGCGCAGCAAGGACTTTTGCTCATGAAATGAGACGCGCGGGACTGAAGCAACCGGGCGTCCTGATTATGTTGGGCCATGACGATTCGCTGGAAGGTCGGCCTGCTGATTACCGCGTTGCTGGCGGTGCTCGGCCTGTCGGAACTGCTCGTGGCCGACCGGGTGCTGATGCCGAGCTTTACCCGCCTCGAGCGTGGCGAGGCGGATAAGGCCATGCGCAGAGTGCGCAATGCGTTGGACCGCACTCTGGATCAGGTGGCTCTATCGACGACCAGTTGGGGGAACTGGGCCGACACCTATCGATTTGCGAAGGACCGCAACCGCGGTTTCATTGCCGAGAATCTCACGATGATCGGCCTGCGGGAGCTCGCGGTCGACGCAGTGCTCGTGCTGGATGTCAATGGCCGGGAGCTTGCCTCGGGGGCGCTCGCCCTGGAGGGTGGGCAAGTCGCCGATCCGAAAGTGTTGCGATCGATGATAGTGCCCGCGGGCGCGCCACGAGCCGACGGACGCTCCGCGGTCGGGCCAACACACGGCATTCTGCAGACGCCTCAGGGACCGATGCTGGTTGCTTCCTCGCCCATCCTGGACGGATTTGGCCGGGGGCCGACGCGCGGCACAGTCATCATGGGGCGGTACCTGTCGAAGGCCGAGGCTGACAAACTTTCAGCCTACACGCAGGTAGCCTTTTCAGTCCTGCCCCCGCTGCCGGCAACGCTTTTCAAACGCATTGTGGAATCCGACAATAACATCTCGACGTACGAGACACTCACTGACGTACATGGACAGCCGGCACTGACACTTCGGGTGGATCTGCCGCGGGGGATTACGCGCAGCGGCTGGTCAGCCGTTCGCTACGCGACCAGTTACCTGTTGGTGACCTCGGCGATTGTCGTCATCCTGTTGATGCTGATATTGAACCGCGTGGTTCTCAACCCCCTGGCCCGCGTGACACGTCATGCGGTTACGATTGCAAAAGACGGCGACCTGACGCAACGATTGAGCTTCGCGCGCGCAGACGAGCTCGGGGTGCTGGCCGACGAGATCGACAGGATGGTGGCCCGCATGGCCGAGTCGCGCAGCCAGTTGGTGGATCAATCGTTTCAAGCGGGCTTTGCGGAGCTCTCCAAGGGTGTGCTGCACAACCTGGGCAACGCCATGACACCCATCGGGGTCCGTTTGGCCACCCTGGAGGGGCGCTTGCGCTCGGTCGACGAACGGGATTTCCTGCTGGTCGCCGCGGAGATTGGCAGCGCCGAGTTGGACACCGAGCGGCGCATGAGTCTTGCGGAGCTGTTGGACCTGGCCTCCGGGTCGCTGGAGGACATGTTGCGACACGCCCGCAATGATGTTGAGCTGATCATCCGGCAGGCCTCGGTGGTGCAGTCTACTTTGGCGGAGCAGTTGCACTCGACGCGGAATGAACATGTGTGGGAGGCTGTCAGGCTTCCTGACCTGCTGGCGCAATCTCTCGAGATCGTCCCGGACAGCGCCCGATCGAGGCTCCTGATCCAGGCCGATGAGCAAGTGGCAAGCCTCGGTGTGGTGAACGTGCCGCGCACTGTATTGCGGCTGGTGCTGCAGAATCTGATCATCAATGCCGCGGAAGCCATCGAGGCCGCGGGACGGGCGCCCGGCGAGTTGCGGGTGGGTGCGCGAATCGAGCTGCGCGGCGCGGACGAGCTGTTGGTACTGCACTGCACGGACAATGGGGTTGGAATTCCTGCCGAGCGGCTCGAGCGCGTGTTTGAAAAGGGCTTCTCCACCAAATCACGTGAGACCAATTGCGGGATCGGGTTGCACTGGTGTGCGAATGTCCTGGCAGCCCTGGGCGGCAGCGTGTGGGCCACCAGCGAGGGAGCCGGTCGCGGCGCCACCTTCCATGTCTCGCTGCCTTTGAGATCGCCCGCGCAACGAGTGTCTGAGGCGGCGTAACAACATCATGACCGAGGAAAACCGAAGGCCCATCCGTGTGTTGGTGGTGGATGACGAGGAAGCGATCCGCAATGCGTATCGCGAGATCCTCTGCGAGCCCGGCAGCAACCGGGAAGGTGCGGCGCTGCGCGACTTGCGGGCGCGCTTGTTCGGGAAGCACACAAACGCACCCGGAAAATCGCCGGCCGCCCGCGCCTCCTTTGACGTTGTCTTTTCGGATCAGGCCGAGACAGCGGTTGCTGAAGTACGACGGGCGCTCGCACAGGACTCACCCTTCGCTGTTGTCTTTCTCGACATGCGCATGCCCCCGGGGAAGGACGGTGTGTGGGCCGCCGCGCGCATTCGCGAGTTGGACCCCGCTGTCGAGATCGTGATCTGCACGGCCTATTCGGATGTCGATCCGGCGGAAATCAGCGCGATCGTGCCGCCGGAGGAAAAGCTGTCGTACGTCCAGAAGCCCTTCCATCCCCGGGAAGTCAGGCAGACCGCGATCGCGCTGGCGAGTAAATGGCAGGCCGAGCGCCGCATCGTGCGCCTGGCGTATTTCGACACTCTGACCGGCTTGCCCAACCGCGAACAATCCCGAGGCCGACTGGCCGGTGCCCTCGAAATGGCGCGCGAGCGCGGTCATATGCTCGCGGTGTTGTACCTGGACTTGGACAATTTCAAGCGCGTCAACGATACCCTGGGACACGCGGCAGGCGATGAGCTGTTACGTGTGGTGGCGGCGCGGCTGCAGCAGACCTTTCAGTCGACTTCCGCACCGGACGATGCGCGGCGGGCGCTCGATCTGACCTCAGCCGAAGTGGCGCGATTGGGGGGCGACGAATTCCTGGTCGTGCTGCCCAACATCCCCGATATCGACACGGCCACGTCGGCTGCTGATCGCCTGCTCAGGGCGGTGCGTGAGCCCATTTCAATCGGCCGCAACTCTCTGGTCGTAACGCCGAGCATCGGCATCGCCATCCATCCGGGTCACGGCGCGGACGCAGCCTCTTTGCTGCGCAATGCGGACCTGGCCATGTATTTCGCCAAGCGCAAGAGTCCAGGCGGCTATGCGGTGTTCGATGGGCCCATGAACGCCACCGCGTTGCAGCGATTCACCATCGAGGAGCAACTGCGCGGTGCGCTGGAACGCGATGAGTTGTCTCTCGTGTATCAGCCGCAGTTCGATGTGCGCACCGGGGCTGTTTCCGGAATGGAGGCGCTGCTGCGCTGGCGCAATCCGACGCTCGGGCACGTGCCGCCGTCCGAGTTCATTCCCGTGGCCGAGGAAACCGGGCTCATTCTGAGCATCGGGGACTGGGTGCTGCGCACCGCCTGCATTCAGGCAAAGTTGTGGCACGACCGCGGACTGCCCGCGGGGCGAATGGCGGTCAATGTGTCAGGCCGTCAGTTCACGCTGCCCGAGTTTCCCGCGCAGGTCGCAGTCATTCTGAAAGAAACCGGCATACGGGCCTCGCAACTCGAGTTGGAAATCACCGAGTCGGTGGTCATGTCCGATGAGCGCTGGGCGGAACAGGCGCTGCGGGAGTTGAAGTCCCTCGGGGTCACCTTGGCCATTGACGATTTCGGCATCGGCTATTCGAGCCTGGCACGCCTGCGCCAACTCGCGGTCGACCGGCTGAAGATTGATCGTTCATTCGTCATGCGAATCAATGACTGTCACGATGACCGGGCCATTGCGGCGGCCATTATTGCCATGGCGCGCTCGTTGCGGATTGAGGTCACCGCGGAAGGCGTGGAGAGCCTGCCACAGCTGATGTTCCTGCAGGAGCAGGAATGCCAGGAAGCGCAGGGCTACCTGTTGAGCCGGCCGCTGCCGACCGCCGAAGCGGATTCACTGCTGCGCCGCCTGGCGGATGCGGACGCGGGATCCCGGTCGCAACGCTTGAAGGTGATCCTGGGCTGAGAGCAAGATTCGCGGGCATTTTCATGCGAATCTGCGGTCTGCCGCGGATCAGGTGGCGAGGGATGGCAAGCGATGTTCTATGTCGTCAAGGCGGCCGTGTCCGATGAGAACGCCCGGCATTTCGAGTTTCGCGCCCAGAAGACCATGTACGGTGGCAAAGCGATTCGCGCCCAGGACGAGGTTTTCATTTTTGCCTCGGAGAACGAGGGCGGACCCGGGCTGATAGCGCGTGGGATTGTTACTTCGGCGACAGCAACTCCCATCAAGCGAAAAGATCCCCAAGAACGGGTGACTCCCCGTGTGAGTATCGAGGTTCGGCGTATAGCGAAGGCGAAGCGCCGCCTCGGACGGGCCGAGTTGCGCCCCTTCAGCGACTGGGATGACGGGCGGCCCGAAACGGAGTTGTGTTTCAAGTTTTATCGCCAGGCCACCAACAAGATCGCCGGCATATCGGCGCCGACCGCCCGCTTTTTGCAAAAATTCTTCTAGAACACCACGCCGCGGTCGCGCGCATCCCAACTCTACGAAAGTGACTCAGGGTTCTCCTGATACGATCCGGTCCTGGATCGCGGCTATTGTCACCACTTTGCAGTAAAGAGTGTGTGTTCGATTTGAACAGTCCGCGTGATATCCGGCTCTATCCCAATCGCCGGCTCTACGACCCCGTGGTGGCCCGGTATGTGAAATATGACGACCTGCTGGCGCTGGTCCGGGATGGAATTGCCTTCACCATCAAAGACACCGCGCGTGGCAAGGATCAGACCCACAAGGTGCTCACCGATCTGATCATCCGGGCGGAGCTCGGCGGGAGCAATGGTGAACAAGCGTTCAACAAGGGCTTTCTGCTGGAATTGATCCGCCTCGGCGCCACCCAGTCGGCACCCCTGGCCGCGGCATTCCTCAATCACACCATCAAGACGCTGGCGCAGATGGAGCGCGAGGAAGCCGTCCCAGCCGACGCTCGCTAGACGTTGAGTCACGCGGGCGTACAAATCCTGATTCTAAAGAAAGCCGATCAGGCGGCCGCTGAAGCCCACCATCAGCCACAGGGATAGTGTCAAGAGCGCAAGGGCGCGCGACGGCCGTCGCACCAACAGGGTACTCACAATCAATGAGGCGACCAACAACAACATTTTCCAAAGGAAGGCCGTGTTGTTGTAATACTTGAACGGCATGGACACGGCGATGAGCGTACCGGAACCGACCATGAGAGTGAGACCCACCAACCCCAGGGGACGCAACTCGTTCACCAGGGTGCGCAGGGGGAGTTCGGCGCTTCGCAACGAAGCAATCACGGCCGCGCCGCCCAGCAATGCGAGACCGAGCAGATGAATGGCTTCGAGTGCCATGACAGCCCAGTGTGATTGGCGGATCACACTGCTGAGGGAGGTGTGTTCCAGCCAGCCGAGACACTCAGTGAGCATGGAACACTGCGATCAGGCGGCCTGAAACGATGATGGCCGACCACAGCGCGATGGAGCTTCGAGGCGCAGGCCTTGGCCAGCAACGGCGCGGCGCGCGCACGATGGAAGAGCACCGCGTTGGCTCCCGCCAGTGACAGCAACATGATCTTGAGGCGGAAGGCCGGGTTTGAGTACAGGTGCACCGCCTGGGCCGCGAACAGCGGTATGCCGGTTATCAACATGATGGCGAAACCGTACCAGGTCACGGGCAGCAAGGCCTGGCAGACGCGCGAGACGGGTTCCTGTTTCAGGAACAACCCCAATACGCGCAGGTCCACGGCAACGACCGTGCCCACCATCACTGCGATCGACAGCACATGAATGGTTTCTATCAGAGGGTAGGCGTTGTCGGACTCCCGCAACGCCACCGACCAGGGCAGCTCATACAGCCATTCAGACGACCGATATAGGACTGACATCGCCCTGATCGTAGAAGCAAGTGCGGCCGCGGCACCCCAAGATTACGTCATGCGGATATGAACAAAAGACATTGGACGGCGGCGGGCGGGACACCGACAGTTGCCTGAGCAGTCGAGGAGACGTCATCGTGCGCCTGAGTCTGGAATTCCTGCTCATCTGCATCCTGTCGGTGGCCGCGGCCCCGAGCGACGCGCATCATTCCTTTGCCGCGGAATTTGACGGCACGAAACCGGTCCGACTGATCGGGACGATTACGAAGATTGAGTGGACCAATCCGCATTCGTACTTTTACCTGGATGTGAAGGACTCGAAGGGCCAGGTCAGCCACTGGGCCTGCGAGTCGGGTAATCCCGGGGCCCTGTCGCGCCGGGGGTGGAACAAGGGCGACATCCGCTACGGCGACAAGCTCATTGTCGATGGCTATCTGGCGAAGGACGGCTCGAAATTCATGGACGCCCGGCGCGTAACTTTGCCGGACGGGCGGGTTGTATATGGAGGAAGCGCCGGCGACGGCGGCCCGGGTGATACGGCTGCCCCCGGCAAATGAGCAGGGTCGGCTGGATCATCGTCGGGGTTGTCTGCGCGAGCGGACTCACAGCGCAGCTCATTGGAGCCGAACGGCGCGATCCTGACCTGCTACCTGAGGAAGCCAGCTTTCTATTCGGGCAGGAGCCTGCAACCGCGCCAGGACCCGCGCCGAGAACGCCGGACGGGCATCCTGACTTGAGCGGGTATTGGAAGGGCTCCCGTGCCACCGTACCGGTGGGCAACATTGGCAAGGATCTGGCGGGATTCAAGTTGCCGCTCACGCCGGCCGGCCAGGCAGCTTTACAACACAATCTGACCAAGACTGTTGACCCGGAGGCGCTGTGTATCATCGGTGGGATCCCCAGGCACAGCGCGAGCGCGCTACCGTTCGAGATCGTGCAGAACTCGAACCGGGTCGTGTTTCTCTATATGTACACGTACTTTCGGTCGGTTCCGCTCGACGGCCGGCAGCACGCGGCCGATCCCGATCCCACGTTTTTTGGCGACAAGATCGGTTGGTGGGAGGGCGACACGCTCGTGATCGATTCAGTCGGCTTCAAGGGGGCACCGATCTGGATAGATGAGAATGCCAATCCGCAAAGCGATGCCATGCACGCGACGGAGCGCTGGACGCGGCCGGATTCCAGTCACATTCACCTGGAGCTGACGGTGGATGATCCCAAGTTCTACACGCGGAAGTTCACGTACTCCCGCACCTGGCTGCTGGGCAAGCCGGGCGAAGACCTGAAGGAATATTCCCGCAGCGAAAACAACATCGATCGCGCGCACCTGGGACCGGGTCCAGGGC
The DNA here is from genome assembly GCA_030674075.2 of Linum usitatissimum. NCBI lineage: Eukaryota > Viridiplantae > Streptophyta > Magnoliopsida > Malpighiales > Linaceae > Linum > Linum usitatissimum. The sequence goes on from JAUJYP020001391.1 coordinate 11,607, forward strand.
CGATCCGCAAGGACGGAACCCGGGGCTACGATGTCCCGCCGCTGCCTGACGTGCCGCCTTCGCCTGAAGCCTACGAGAAAGCTGGAAAATAGTCGGAAGAGCACAACCCGTTTCTGTAACCGTTAAGTCACCGCCGTTCGACTGACATGGCTACCCGCGCTTTGGCAGCATGGGCGGATCGTGATCGAAACTCGCGGACTCGGCAAGACCTACTACACGGCGGCGAAATCGTTCCAAGCGCTTCGGGATGTTGATATTCGAATCAGTGCCGGCGAGGTGTTCGGTATCATCGGCCGTTCGGGCGCCGGCAAGAGCACGCTGCTGCGGGTTTTGAACCTGCTGGAGCGTCCCAGCAGCGGGCGGGTTCTCATCGAGGGTACCGATGTCACGGATCTCGAGGGCGAGCCGCTGCGCCGTTTGCGCCAGCGGATCGGAATCGTCTTTCAACATTTCAACCTGTTGAAGTCAAAAACGGCGGCCGAGAACGTCCGCATGCCGCTTCGAGTGAGCGGCCGGCTGGAGCGCCGCGCTCAGAATCAACGCGCCGGGGGAATTGCTGGATCTGGTGGGCCTGGCAGGCCATGCTGACAAATTCCCGAGCCAGCTGTCGGGAGGTGAACGGCAGCGGGTGGGTATTGCGCGGGCGCTGGCGAACGAACCGCACATTCTGCTGTGTGACGAGGCCACTTCGGCCCTGGATCCCGAGACCACGCAATCGATTCTGGAGCTGCTGTTGGAAATCAACCGCCGGCTCAAACTGACGGTCGTATTGATCACTCACAGCATGGATGTCATACGGACGGTCGCGGATCGGGTTGCCATCCTCGATCACGGGCGGATTGTGGAATCCGGGCAGGTAGTCGAGGTCTTCCTGAATCCGCGCCATGAAGTGACCCGCGCGTTGCTGTCACAAAGCGGAGTCGAATCCGACACGGACGGGGCGGCGCCACTGGATGATGGTGTGGTGTTGCGACTCACGTATCACGGGACGGCGGCGGAGCAGCCGTTGCTTTCGTGGTTGTCGCGAGAATCGGGTCTCGATTTCACTATTCATCAGGCCTCGGTCGGGCACTTGAAGACGATCCCCTATGGCAGGTTCACGATCGGTTTGCCGGCTACGGCGCGCACGAGTGTTCCGAGGCTGTTGAACTGGCGTCTGCGCATGGCGTGCGGCACGAGGTGTTGCAATGACGCTGAAGTCAATCACGTCGTTTGAATATTGGCCGGAAATCGGCACCGGCACCCTCGACACACTCACCATGACCGCCCTGTCGCTGGCGTTCACAGTCTTGATCGGTCTGCCGGTGGGCGTAGCGCTGTTTCTGACGGGACCCGGGCATCGCTCTGACCGGGGGCTCGCGGCGGATCTGCAGGCTTGTGCCTACGAGGGCCTATCCCTGCTCGTCAATGTGTTGCGCTCCTTGCCGTTCCTGATTCTGTTGATATTGATGATTCCGACCACGCGCTCGATTGTCGGGACCTCCCTGGGGGTGGCGGGCGCGATCCCGCCACTGGTCGTCGCGGCGGTGCCGTTCTTTGCGCGCCTCGTTGAGAACCTGCTGCGGGAAGTTGATCGGGGCGTATTTGAAGCCTTCCGGGCAATGGGAGCTACTACGCGACAGACTGTGTTGTGGGCGCTTCTGCCCGAGACGTTGCCGGGGCTCGTCGCCGCGATCACGGTGACGGCGATTGCCCTCATCGGTTATTCGGCGATGTCTGGCGTCATTGGCGGCGGCGGGTTGGGGGACCTGGCCGTGCGTTACGGGTATCAACGATTCAATGTTCCGGTCATGGTGATCACGGTCGCGATCCTGATCGTGCTCGTGCAGTTGGTGCAGGCGCTGGGAGATCGGTGGGTCGCGCACCTGAGCCATGAGCGGCAGGCGTGAGCCCGGGGGGCAAGGAGGCAGTATGAGCATCGCCATCTACTACGAACACCCCGACTGGTTCCGGCCCCTGTTTGCCGAGCTCGAGCGTCGGTACGTCCCATTCATCAAGCTGGATGCCGGCGCGCACACCTACGACCCGAGCGAGAGCCGTCCGGATTATCGCCTGGTGTTCAACCGCGCCAGCCCCTCCGCCTACCTGCGTGGCCATCTCGGGACCATCTTCTCGACCTGGAGCTGGTTGAGCCATCTCGACCGCATCGGTGTTGCCGTCGTCAACGGCAGCCGGATGTTTGCCCATGAAATCTCAAAGGCACGGCAGTTGAATGCGTTGGAGCAGTTGGGGGTGCCCTATCCGCGCGCCCGCGTTATCAACAATGTCGAGGCGGCGGTGGGCGCTTCCCGCGGTCTGCGTTTCCCGATTGTCGTGAAGGCCAACGTAGGTGGCAGCGGAGCCGGCATTACCCGCTTCGACAGCACAACGGCGCTTGCCGAGGCAGTGGCCGGCGGTTTGAGCCTGGGAATTGACGGAACCGCACTCGTGCAGGAGCTGGCACCTTTGCGCGGCGGGCACATCGTGCGGGTGGAAGTTGTAGGTCAGAAGTTCCTGTATGGCATCCGCGTTTTCCCCGAGCCCGGCTCGTTCGACTTGTGTCCGGCCGATGCCTGCCAGACGACCAGCGGAGTTGAATTGATTCGTGGCGCCTGCGCCATCGACGCCCCCAAGCGCGGACTGCGCGTGGAGGCGTACATGCCGCCTCCCGAAATCATTGCGACCGTCGAGCGGATTGCGAGCCACGTTGGATTGGATGTTGGCGGAATCGAGTATCTCATTGATGACCGGGATGGCAGCATCCGCTTCTACGACATCAACGCGCTTTCGAACTTTGTCGCGGACGGGCGCAACGTAATTGGCTTCGACCCCTTCGAGCGCCTGGTGGAATACCTGGACGAACGTCTTCAGCGGACACGGATGTAACCTCATGCGATACGGATACTGGCTCCCTGTTTTTGGCGGTTGGCTGCGCAATGTACCGGATGAGGGTATGGCCGCCACCTGGGACTACGCGCGCCAACTCGCACAGCGCAGCGAACAGATTGGCTTTGATCTCACGCTCATTGCAGAGCTGTTTCTCAATGACATCAAAGGCATCGATGCGCCCGCCCTGGATGCCTGGACCACCGCGGCCGCCCTGGCGGCAGTCACGGAGCGATTGGAGCTCATGGTCGCGGTGCGCCCCACGTTCCACTCCCCTGCATTGCTCGCCAAGCAGGCCGCCAACATCGACAGGATCAGCAACGGCCGGCTCGCTCTCAATGTAGTGTCGTCGTGGTGGAGCGATGAGGCGCGGCGGTATGGTGTTACCTTCGACCAGCATGACGACCGCTACGCGCGCACCGCTGAATGGCTGGACATTGTGTCGCGAGCCTGAGCTCGCCGCGCACGAGCTTTGCCGGAAAGTACTATCGTGTGGAAGACCTGGTCGTGGAGCCGAAGCCGGCGCGCAAGCCCGTGATTTACGCGGGCGGCGAGTCGGAAGCGGCGAAGAACCTGATCGCGCGAACCTGCGACGCCTATGTCATGCATGGCGATCCGCCCGAGCGCGTTGCGGAGAAAATCGCTGACATGCGCAAGCGTCGCGACGCGACTGGACTTCCGCCACTGCTTTTTGGAGTTGCGGGCTACTCAATCGTTCGCGAGACCCAGCAGGAGGCGCAAGAGGAAGTGGCACGCATTACCAACGTGCAGCCGGGCTCACCCGGTTATGAGAACTACCAGGACTGGTTGACCAACACTCAGCTCGAACAACGCGTGAGCCTGCAGGAATACTCGGTTTCCAACCGGGGGCTGCGCTCGGGCCTGGTCGGAACCGCCGAGCAGGTGAGCGAGCGCGTGGCGGGGTTCGAAAAGGCGGGCGTCGACCTGCTGCTGTTGCAATTCAGCCCGCAGCTGGAAGAGATGGAAAGCTTCTCGCGGCAAGTGATCCGCCCAGGCGGCGAGGAGACAGGATGATTACGCGTCGCAATCTCATTGTCATGACCTTGTTGCTGGCAGGCTCCCTGCCGGCGGGAGCGGCCCAGGTACTCAAGGTCGCCGCTTCGGCGATTCCGCACGCCCAGATACTGGAGTTCATCAAGCCGCAACTTCGGGCCAAGGGAATCGATCTGCAGGTCAAGGTATTCACGGACTATATCCAGCCGAACCTGCAGGTCGAAGAACGGCAGCTGGATGCCAACTTCTTCCAGCATCAGCCCTACCTCGACGCCTTCAACAAGGAGCACGGCACACACATCCTGGCGGTCCCCAACAGCGCTGTGCACATCGAGCCATTCGGGGGCTACTCGCACAAGATCAAGCAGGTTGCGCAGTTACGCGATGGAGCACGGATCGCCGTACCCAATGACCCATCCAATAGTGCGCGTTCGCTCCTGCTGCTGCAGAAGCAGGGACTGATCAAGCTGAAGGATCCGTCCAATATTTTCGCCACCGCGCACGACATTGTATGGAACCCGAAGCATCTGCAGATACGCGAGTTGGAAGCCGCCACGCTGCCACGTGTGCTCGATGATGTGGATGTCGCGCTGATCAACACAAACTATGCATTGGCCGCTGGCCTCAACCCGCAGCGCGATGCGTTGTTCATAGAGGGCGCCGATTCGCCCTACGCCAACCTGGTCGCGGCCCGGCCGGACAATGTGAGCTCACCGGCAATCCTGGCGCTGGTGACAGCGCTACGGTCACCGGAGGCGAAGAAATTCGTGGCGGATACCTATCATGGCGCGGTGCTGACGCCGTTCTGAGTGGACGCGAGCTGACCAATGGCCGCAAGCGGCCGCCGCGTTGATTCGATTCGCCACTCCATCCTTTCATCTGCCTTTCGTGATCTGCTGATGGCGCACGAGCCAGTCTCGCACGTGTTGTGCGACGGCAGGATCGAACGGGAGTTGTTTCGAGTCAGCGATGAAGCGCGAGCCGGGAACCCGCTTTGCTGCGCAGTGTTTGCTATTTGGCCCTTTTGAGCAGGTAAGCCGCAGTGAACTTCCACAATCCACAAACAGTCATTCTCATCTGCCTGATTGTAGTTGCAATTGTCGCGGCGCTCGTTCTGCTCGTGCGCGATCGACGCCGCGCTCGGTCCCGGCATCTCCAGCAGCGCTTCGGTCACGAATACGCGCGCACACTCGAAGCTGCGGGAAATCGTGAAAAGGCTGAAGCCGAGCTTGCCGCACGCGAGAAGCGCGTTGAGCGGTTGAAGCTCGTTGCGCTGGCTCCTGCTGAAGCGGCGCGTTTCGCACATTCGTGGGAAGCCGTGCAGGCGCGCTTTGTGGACAACCCGACAGCAGCTGTAGCGGAAGCAGCCCAGCTCGTGACGGAGTTGATGGAAAAGCGCGGTTATCCGATGGGAGACTTCGAGCATCGCGCCGCTGACCTTTCGGTACATCATGCCTCCGTTGTAGAGAATTATCGCGCGGCGCAGGCCATTGCGGCTCGCAGCTTGCGTGACAAGGTAGACACCGAGGAGTTGCGTAGAGCCCTTGTGCACTATCGGGCGTTGTTCGATGAACTGCTCGAGACGCGGGCGGCCGCGCGCGCGACTCCCCACCCAACTGCCAACCGCACCACGGTGAAATCATGACTACGCCGACTTCTGAACGAGATACAACCCAACCCCTGTCGACAGCGGACCTGGCGGCAGCTTCGCGTCATTCAAAGCGGGTCACTCGGGATCCGCACGAAGCCGAAGAGGGGGAGATAGAGCCCAGCGCCTACGACCGGGACGAGCGTGAGCGCGAGCCGCAGCAGCGCACGGCCGGTGAACCCGATGCCGAGTCATTGGACCCGTTGTTCGCCGCCGATGAGGCGCAAGACTATCGCAACCGTTGGATTGCGATTCAAGGCAGCTTCGTCGACGACCCAAGCGGTGCCGTCCGCGCAGGCGATGAGCTGGTTGCCCAGGTCATGTCGGAGTTGGCCAATTCCTTTGCAAATCAGCGCCACCGCTTCGAGTCACAACTCGGCGCCTCCGGTCCCGGAAACACCGAAGACCTGCGGGTCGCGTTGCGCAGCTACCGCTCGTTCTTCGAACGACTACTGTCTTTATAGGTTGCCGGCACGACCACCGGCGCCGGCTACGTGACTCAACTCACGATGTTATGTAGGAAAAAGGTGACATTGCAATGCGCGGCGCGGGCCTGTCCCGCCATCCACCGTTAATGTAGTTTCACTATCGCCTCTTAGTCCCCTTTGAGGCGAAGTCCACTCCCTCAGGCCATCCGTCGATGGCCTGTTTTTTTTGGAGATCCACTATCGCCAGCCGAGATCGAGCGTAACCAACAGTTCCTGTAGGAGATGACTGACATCCTATCGGCGCTGAATCTCCTTTTCTCCGCGCGTGCCAGCGCGCAGTATCGCTGCATTGATCCGGGAGTTTGTATGCCAAAGGCAAAAAAGAAGTCAGTCAGGCGCAATGGGGCTGCGGGTCGCAGCGATGCAATTGCATTGCTGAAGGCCGACCACCGGCAGGTGCAGACGTGGTTCGAGGAGTTTGCGTCGGCGCGCGCCAGCAGCCGCAAGCAAACCTTGGCCGAACAGATCTGCACTGCACTGAAAGTGCATACGCAAATCGAGGAAGAGATCTTCTACCCGGCGTTCCTCGCCGCGACCAAGGACAAAGATACGCATCACGAGGCCGAAGTTGAGCACAACGGCGCTAAGGAGCTCATAGCGCAGATCGAGGCGAGTGGTCCGGAAGATGACTACTTTGACGCCAAGGTCACCGTTTTGGGGGAAATGATAAAACACCACGTCAACGAGGAAGAACAGCGTAACGGGATGTTTGCCGAGGCGCGCAAGTCCAAGATGGATCTGAATGCCTTGGGCGAGCAATTGGCCGCCCGCAAAGCTGAAATTCAATCAACCGCACCGGGCAAATAGTGAAGGCGCGCGACTGGCCGGTCTTCAGCCGAGCTTCGATCAGGCGCGGGTCACGCCGTATGACCTGACCGCGGTTTTATCGCAGGTTATTTTCCGGAGCTCAATTCGCTGATACCCCTGGATCATCATGAGGAGCTGTCCAAAACACTCGCTGCCAAAGGCATCCCGGTGCGTCTCGAACCTGACAATTGGGACCACTCCTCAGCGCGAGATTCGTGATTCCGCTGCGGCGGTGTTACCGACGGCGCGCCGCGACTCGACACGGATCCGGCCGCGAATCGACTCCAGAGTCTCAGAGCCGACGGGACTGAGAAACTCAACCACCATGGTGCTGTTTTTCGCATGCGAGGCAGCGACCTTCAAAGCAACCAGCGTCGGCACGGCGATGACGATGCCCGCGACGCCCCAGGCCCAACCGCCGAACCAGACAGCCAGAAACACCACAATGGGATTCAGAGCGAGTCGACGCCCGACGAGCAACGGTTGAACCACCTGCCCTTCCAAGGTTGTCAACGCGAGATAGCTGCCGAGGACAGCCATCACCCGCCCGAGATTGTCGAACGCTACGAGGGCGACAATCGCCAGCAGAACCAGGGTGGTCGCCGACCCGACATAGGGTATGAAGTTGAGCACTGCCGCTGCGGCCCCCCACAGAAAGGGATTTGGCATCCCGAGCAGTTCCATGACAAGCGCCGTCGCCACACCGAGCCCGAGGTTGATCAGCGCGATGGTGATGTAGTAGTGGCCCAGCTCGGTGCGGATCGCCTCAATGATGTTCAACGCGGTGATGCATGCAGGCTGGCGGCCAGAGAGGCGGTCATGCGGGCCAGCAGCGGAGGCCCTCCGGACAACAGGAAGAGGGTCAAAAGTATCATTGTCATTACGCTTGCCAGCGTCGATCCGGTCGCACTCATGACGGCAGCCGCAGTCACCGGCGCCTCTGCGGGAGATGCCGGCTGCTCGGGCGCAGGTGGCCCCGCAACGTGTCCCGCCCGTTGCGTCAGCGACTGCACCCGATGGATAAGAGTCTCGACAGGACGGATTTTCTTCTCGATGACGCGCAGGGTGTGGGGAGCAGCATCGAACCAGGCTTGAGCGGGCTCAATGAGCAACTCAACCGCAATGGCCAGACCGATTGTGATGGCTCCCAGGACAATAAAGGCGGCGAGCGTCCGGGGCACTCCCCAGCGACGCAGCCCCTCGACCGGGCTCGACAGGATCATCGAAAACAAGAGTGCCAGAGCCACTGGAATGAAGACCTCACGCCCAAAGAACAAAAGCGCGCCGACGGCCAACGCGGCCAGGACGGTCAGGGCCCGTGGCGAGCGGGCCCGTAGGGCACCCCTGCCTGTGGTTTTGCTCGCTCCCATGGTCTTCTACTCGGATGGAACCTGCGCTCGCACCAGTCGAAACGCTGGCTCAGTGGAGCGTCAACGCCCGGAATTCTGATTGGTTCCCTTCGGTCCGATGAGCACCTCGGCGTCAGGTCCCGTGCTGTACGCGCGCCGAGGCAACCGGCCGGTGTTCGCATCCAGCGCGTTGAGCCAGCCCGGCACTCCGAACTCGCCGCGGCTGTTGCCCACGAGCACGTTGTCTTTGACCACGAACGGCGCCATGGTCATCGGCTCGCCCTTGTTGATGTTCCCCAGGGACACGCCGGATTTCATGGACGATCCAAATAACTTGCGCGAATCTGGAGGCATCCACGCCCGGATTGTAGCGGCTCCAAACCAACTTAGAACATTCGGCGTTTACCTGTATCAAGTTCGCTCGCACGGATCGGCGCCCAACCCCGGAACGACCCTTGCTTCGGATCGGTGCAAGAAAGGAGTCTCCATGAGCTACAAATCATCCCTTGGCCTGTTGTGGCTGATTGCCGCCACGCTGTGTCTCTCATCCCTGGCCGGCTGTGCGACCATGAGTGTTGGAAGCGATTATGATCGTGCAGCCTCGTTTACCGGGCTGCGTACGTTCAGTTTGATGCAGCGCGAGCATCGCGACGTCCACAATCCATTGGTAGCGACCCGCGCCGAAGATGCCATCCGGAACGAGCTCGTGCGCAAGGGCTACCAACAATCGACGGATCCGGCGACCGCCGATTTTTCCGTCGACTTTACCATCGGTTCCAAGGAGCGGACCGATGTGAATGCCTATCCGGATCCCTACATCGGCACCGGCTGGGGCTGGGGCCGCCGTGGCTGGTGGGGCGACGGCTACTGGGGCGGCGATCTGGATGTGCGCCAATACCGTGAGGGAACGTTGTCCATCGATGTGTTCGACGCCCGGACTCATCGGCCGATCTGGCACGGCTGGGCCAAGAAGGAACTGAATCGCAGCGATGTCCAGAATTCGCAGGAGCCGATCCGCAAGGCGATTGCAGCGGTGCTGGCGAAGTTTCCGCCGGGCGCGGACTGAGTCCGCCCATTGATGTGCCGATGATGTAACGCAGGTTATGGTGCCGAGGGTGTGCCGTGTGAGAGCCTCACCGCTGGCATGAGAGGTCCTCGATGGATTCGGCCCGTGCACCTGTTGCCTGATGTTGACGCTGATAGAGCATCGAGTCGTGACCCGCGAGCAGCTTGTCGCGTCGGTCGAAGTTGCCATTGCGACGAAGCGGCAGATGGTGGCGGATCACGAGAGCCCGCAGATCGCAACGATTGCCGCGGGCATGCCGCGAACAATGGCAAACAGCATCGCTGCGGCGGACGGCTGACTCGTTTACATGAGCCGCGGGCCGCCGGCTGCCGGCAGGTGCAGATAAGTCGAATCGAAGGCCGCCGCGGTTCGCAGAGCGTCCGGGTCCACGACCTCGAGCTGTCCTTGGTGGAAGTTCAGAAGCCCGTCGATGCGCAACTGCCGCAGTACTCGGTTCACGTGAACAGAAGAAAGCGACAGCGCATCCGCAAGATCGCGTTGCGTAAGGGGCAGGCTGCAGTGCTGCTCCCGTGTGAGGCCCACCCTCAGAACCAACAGAGCGCCTGAACTCGGGGTGATACCGCTCATGATCTGCTCACGCGCGCTGAATGTGCAGCGATGGAAAAACCGTCGCTCCTGCCGCCTGCAGTCCGGGGCCGGCTCGGGTGCACGCACGCGTTGTTCGCCGACAAACATGAGACTGTCCCTGTGATTTTTTGTCTCTACACCTGTAGCAGCAACTATCGGGCCAACCCGCGGGCCGATGTAACCTGAAGCAAACACCTTTCCCAGGTTAACAACCGCGGGTGCGGCGCGAGGTACGGCCGTTACTGCGAGAAGGGCATGCCCGATTTTGAGCTCGAGGACCTGCTGCAGACCGTAGGGCCGACCGCCAGCCTCATCTTTGCGGCCTGGATTTTCCTCAACTACCTGCAGACGCGCTACAGTGAATCGCGCCAGAGCTGCCCGGGCGGATGTCTGCTCTCCGGCCATACGCGCCCGGGTCGCGCTCACGTTGGGGAATTCCCAACTGATCAGGGGTCCGATCGACCAGCGCCACGTGTTGGATTGGAATCGGTCCGCGGCCGCGCCGGAAGCTGATCCACCTGCGCCGTGGCACGGGTTACATCGAGTGTAATTGTGCGTCCCCCGCGATACAGTCGCTCGAGCTGCTTCAGATTGCGCATCGACGGCCTCTACCTGCGTGGCCGGCATTTGGGAGTCCCACGCGCAGGATACGCTTCGAGGTTGACCTGTACCGCCGCCGTGCAAACAGAAAACGGGTACGGGGATTGCGGCATGTGTTTTGGTTGATTCATCAAGGAGAATTTCGTGGCAACATCGAGCTCAGGTAACGAAAAGTCCGGCGGCAACTTTGCGAACGATCCGAAGCGTGCGCGGGAGGCGGGCCGTAAAGGCGGTGAACATTCGCATTCATCCGGATCATCTTCCGGCGATTCGCACGGCGGCGGTAACTTCGCCACGGATCGGGAGAAGGCTTCCGAAGCGGGGCGCAAGGGCGGGGAGCACTCGCATGGAGGGAACAAGAGTTGATCCAAGCCTGCGGCGGCGCCGGAAGGCGACCGCCGCATCCCCGCGCCACGGCCGCAGCTCGGGCTCGAGTGTGAGTTGACAGCCCCTTCCGATGGCAGGCGTTGATCTGCCTCGCCGGGTGAGTCCGATCGAGCAACATGTTCCAGCTACCTGGAGTTGGTTCCGCCGCTCGCTATCTTCTGTATTGCCACGCTGCATTGGACCCAGTTCGAGGCCTGAGCACAATCACCATCAGCCCGGCTCGATTTCTGCTGACCCGGACTCGACCCCTTGATCGGAGAGCATCATGGCTCGATACGGAAAGAAAGCCGGCAGTAAAGTCAAACGTGCCATGCACGAGCGCAAAGAAGGCACTCTGCGCAGTGGCCGTTCAGGCCGCAAAGTCAAAAGCAAGAAGCAGGCAATCGCGATTGGATTGTCAGAAGCCCGTCGCTCCGGCGCAAAAGTACCTCGCAAGAAGTCCAAGAGTCGCAAAAGGAAATGACTGAGGCGGCGCGAATTTAACCCGAGTTAATTTCGCGCTCGAGGCCGGCGGCATTGCGGACATGGCAGCGGAACCCGCGGCCACTTCCAGGCTTGTGATTGCACACATCCAACATACACGGTGATTTATGAAGCAACTAGCGACTACGACAGCGATCGTCTTGACCCTCGGGGGCCATCTCGGCCGTCCAGGCGCAGGCACCCACCAGCGGTTCTTCTGACCGGGGCCGTACCGCCATGACAGCACGCGAACACTCGGATACGCAATCACACTGGGGTGAAGGAGCAACGGGCAAAAGCATCGATCCGGCTACGTTCGTCAATGAGGCTGCGCAGGGCGGTCTCACCGAGGTTGCTCTTTCCAAGGCAGCCGCCGCGAAGGCACAGGATCCCAAGGTCAAACAGTTCGCCGAGCGCATGGTCCGCGACCACAGCAAGGCGAACGACGAGTTGGCCAGCCTGGCGAAATCCAAGGGCTTGAACGTCCCAACCTCTCTCGATGCCGAGCATCAGGCGGCTGTGCAGGAGCTGAGCAAGGAACAGGGTGCCCAGTTTGACGCCGCCTATGGCCGACAGATGAAGGAGGATCACGCCAAGACCGTTGCGCTGTTCCAGGCTGCTGAGAGAACCTCGGATCCCGATCTGGCGTCATTTGCAAAGAAGACGCTGCCGACCCTGAAACAACACAAACACATGGCCGCAGAGCTCCCGGGTGCAATTCATTCTGCGAGTGCGGATGTCCCATCCGACGGCCGTTAGCACGCGGCCAGCAACGCGGAAGTAACTGGGCGAGTGGACGGTCAGCCGCTCGCCGGATGACACTCGACGTCGGTTTGCTTGAAGTCGTTTCCCTTGAACAGCAAAGGCACATCGAGCGCGCGCGCAAGCGCATATGAATAGCAGTCGCCGAAATTGAGTCCGGCAGGATGGCGTCCTTTTCCGAACTGCTGAAACGCGCGGCGAGCGAGGTTAGCTTGCTCTTCATCCACGGGTATCAACAATAGTTCCGCCTTGGCAATGAACAGATCGAGATCGCGAACTCCGTCCCGACCGTACCGTGACTCGAGAATCATGGAGCATTCGACAAAGGATGCTGTGGATACTGCGCGTGACTCGGACGCTTCGATCGCCTCATTGAATCGGCGCCGTTCCGGCTCATTCTGGAGGATAGCTACAATGGCAGACGTATCCACTACCATCAGCGCGGAAGTCCGTGCTCATCGTAGCCCATGATCTCATCGTCCCGACGAGTATCGCGCACCGGAAGCGTAGAGCAATGGAGCGCGATCTCATCCAGGTCGTCTGCGAGTCGCCGCTTCATGCGAGCCCGACGCAATCGCTGCAACCGTTCGCGCAGCGCTCGGGTCACTGCCTCGGTTTTTGTCTCGCCGGTCAGTTGCGCCAAGGCGTTGGCGAGCTGTTCGGTCTCTTCATTCCGGATATTGAGCGGCGGCATTTCATCACGTGTAGATGAGTTACTACACGGCAGTATAGCGCGAGTTCCAGCCCGGTGCAGCCGCGGCGCGAGGATCTTGCGATCGCACCTGCGGTTTTACATAACTTATTGATGTGAATATGGTTTAAGGCTGACCTGTGCCGCCACCCGAGCCATAGATATTCCCGGTAGCAAAGCTGGCGTCGCTGGCCGCTAGTTGCACATAGATCGAGGCCAGCTCGGCGGGTTGCCCGGGCCGCCCCAGCGAGGTTTGAGAGCCGAAGTGTTGCAACTTCTGTTGTGTTGCTCCGCCGCTGACTTGCAAGGGGGTCCAAATGGGCCCCGGCGCGACCCCGTTGACCCTGATGCCCCGTCCACCCAATTGCTTGGCGAGCGACTTGATGTAGTTCATGGTCGCCGCCTTGGTCTGTGCGTAGTCATAGAGGTCGGCGGAAGGGTCGTAGGCCTGCTCCGAGGTCGTGCCAATGATGCAGGATCCCGGCTTCAAGTGCGGCAGTGCCGCCTTGATGATCCAGAACGGCGCGTAGATGTTGGTTTTCATGGTGGCATCAAAATCCTCGCTGGACAGTTCCAGGATGGACTGTCGGGCCTGCTGGCGGCCGGCATTGCTCACCACGATATCCAGGCCCCCGAGCTTCTCAACGGCCTCCGCCACCAGCCGCTTGCAAAACGTCTCATCACGAAGATCGCCGGGGATGGCGGCCCCTTTGCGACCTGCTTGCTGAATGAGCTCCATCACTTCCTTGGCGTCCGGCTCTTCCGCGGGAAGGTAGTTGATAGCCACATTCGCGCCTTCTCGAGCATACGCGATGGCAGCGGCGCGTCCCATTCCTGAGTCGCCGCCCGTGATCAGAGCCTTTCTGCCCTGCAGGCGCCCCGACCCTTTGTAGCTCTTCTCACCATGATCCGGCTTCGGGTTCATATCGCGGGCGAGACCGGGCCACGGTTGTTCCTGGGAGTTGAAAGGTGGCTTTGGATACTTCTCTCTTGGGTCTTCCATTGGGTATGTACCTTGTGAGTTGGCTGCGGAAGCTCGTTCCGCGTGAACGTAACCGGCGGTCGATGCAGCAACGCCAGCCCCGACCATGCTCAGAGCTGCGCGGCGCGTCACAGTTGGTTTATCTCGGATATCCATGAGGTGGATCCTGTGGAATATGGCTCCAACCCTTTCAGCATGTTTCAATCCCAGACAGGCTGATCGGTTGAGACCGCTGATTCAGGCTCAGGCTGCGATCAGGCCCGGGAATTGCGACTCCGGGCGCATGACCGATGCTCCGCACCCCCGCAAGGGCTCGCCTGACCCTCAGCTTTCCGAGACTGACTTCAAACGCCGGTTCCTGGCGCAATTCGTCGATCCTGCATTCCAACTCCTGGGCCGGGAGCTCGACCAGGTGGCTGCCGCGGCCTGGGAGGGCTATTCCAACAGCCGCAATAGTCCTCTCACCCGCAAGGCCGGTCAGGGATTTGCCGACCTCGACTACGAGCTGGCGATCGATTGGATCAACGCCCGGGATGCCCTCATCCGTGCGCAGGCGCAACATGATGACCCCGGCGGCCCGGCTCGTTTCCTGCTCATCAACGCTTCCAGTCGCAGCGAGCACACCTGCCCGGGTGAGATGTCGAAGTCCTATCGCCTACTGCGCTTGGCGCACGCGGTGATTGGTGCGCAAAGCAACACGCAAATCCAGGAGCTCGACCTGAGCCGACTGGCGTCGGAATACGGCAGGAAGATTCTCCCCTGCAAGGCGTGCTTCTCCACCGCAGCCGCGTTGTGTCATTGGCCGTGCTCGTGTTATCCCAACTATTCCCTCGGTCAGACGCAAGACTGGATGAACGAGATCTACCCGATGTGGGCGGCCGCCCATGGGGTGATGATCATCACCCCGGTAAATTGGTATCAGGTTACTTCGCCATTGAAGCTCATGATGGATCGGCTCGTTTGCGGCGACGGTGGCAATACCGATCCTTCCAGCACTCACGGAAAGGACGCTACCGCAGCCAAGAAGCTGGAGCTGGCAGGCTGGCGTTACGACCGGCACTTGAAAGGCCGCCAGTTTGCAGTGGTGGTACATGGTGATGCCGAGGGCGCGGAGGGCGTGAGGCGCAGCATTTCTGACTGGCTCACATCAATGGGCCTGACCGCGGCTGCCGCCCTGGACCGATACATCGGCTATTGGAAGCCCTATGCCACCAGTCACGAAGAGTTGGATCGCGATGAGGCGGTTCAGGATGAAGTTCGCAATGTCGCTCGGGCGCTCGTTGAGGCGGTCTCAGCGATCCGCACCGGCAGGCAGATCACGCCGGGGGCGGATCTTGCGGCCCCGCGCGACAAGTAAACGGACGTGAATGTGCATAGCGAGTCGGGTTGGTCATGACTCTACTCGACTGGATGCAATGGCCCGCGATGCTCATCACCGTGCTTGCTGCGTGGTTCGTGGCTTCGACTCAGCGCCGCCGACGCCGCATCGGCTTCTGGCTTTACCTGGTGAGCAACGCGCTATGGGTCGTCTGGGGGCTGCATTCACGGGCGTACGCTCTCATTCTGCTACAGGTTTGCCTGGCCGCCATGAACGTTCGCGGTGAGCGCAAAGCCGCCCATCGCTAGCCCGGCGTTCGCACCTGTTCGCTCGCGTATCAGTCGAGCTTGACCATGACAGCAGCCACGGGCGCATCCTCATCTGCATGACAAGTTGCACAAACCCGATGGTAGCCGTCGGCTATCAACAGCGGCACTCCCCGCGTCAGGTCCCCCTGAACGAGAATGAGCGGCGCGATGGCCTTGCCCTTGCGAATCTTTTTCAAATTGTCGGCGACATGCAGCTCGTCGGTAGGCAACAAAGGTAGATTGCACGCACGTAGGATGTCTTTCGCGACCCGTTCGATTCGCTGGCCGCGGCGTACGCCTGCGACGAGCCGTTTCGCCTGGGCAGTCGGGAACTGCAAACTGAGATAGTTGAAAGCGCCTTCTACTTCGCGCTTGCCGGGGCGGGGTTTCCAATTCACGCGTTTTAGCCATATCCGGCTCATTATACGCCCAAGCGCGACCTGCAAGATCCTTGATCGGCTGCAGCGCCTACTTCTCGTTGCGCACATGGTGATCGTTGCGCGGCTCGTGATCTGACCTCGAGTCGAACTCCGAATTGCCTGTTTGCGCCCCTTGGTTGGCGTGCTTCTGCTGCCGGCTCGATTCGGATTTGGGCCGGCCGGGCGTCTCCCGGTCCTGATCTGTCGCCGCTTGGTCTGGGGTGTTGCGTTGGGCCATTAGAGTGATCTCCCGCAAAAGCTGAAGAGACATGAGCAGGTTTCACTCCTGGCAGTCATCCATCTCACGCGACAGGCTTTCGGGCCAGCTCCGCCCGTGCGCTGTTGCATTATCGCACGTTAGTGCGCGCGCTCTACACCGTAGTAGAGTGTGGCCAACCTCTCGTAGTCAAGCATCGGTCAGGGATGGCCCAGGGGGGCGCGGTACGCAAATTGCGGGCGCATTCCCCAGTCGAAACTCGCGAGAATGATTCATGAGCGCCATATTGGTAGCCGTTTTCAACAATCACGCTGCGGCTGTCGGCGTGCGTACGCGCTTCGTTCAAGATGGCTACCCGACTGATCGTGTCGCACTGACCTCCTGCCAGGAGTTGGGACCGGTCGAGCTGGTGCCGCGGCAGACACTTGCGGACAAGCTGACAGAGTACTTCCGAAAGATCCTCCAAACCGAAGGCCATCCCCGGGATGAGCAGGCTGTATCATTCGTACAGCGCGCTGTGCTGGACGGAAAAGCTGTCGTTACGGTGCAACCGCGTGGCGAGCCTGAGACGAGTCGCGCGCTGCAAATGCTGGAGGCTACCGATCCCGTCGCGCTGAGAGCGGAAGATCTCCAAGACCAGTCGCTCGAGCATGCGGCCAGCGCAACCGAGACTCCCATGCTGACGTGGTTTGGCAAGGTTCTGGCGGCGCCCGGCGCGCGGGATACAACGGGCACTCCTGAATTACCATAAGGAGCAGTCACGCGCTTCATTTGTTCTGCTTGGTGCTCACTTCGCGAACGTTGTCAATTAGGTTGGGATACTTGCGGCCGGCGCGCTGTGCACGACTTTTGGCCGCTGCCTTCGGTTGCTTCGGCTGTCGAGCTGCAGCTCCGGAATAGCGGGCGATGGCACGCGTCAGGAGCGCAAATTCCTCCGCCGGATAGCTTTTCATGGCCGAGCTTTCTCATTTTTTGGGAACGACCGCGGCGCATCAGCAGTATTGCGTTAACTTGCCGGCAGCGAGAGGTGCAACATGGGACAAACAATGAAAGATCACGAGCCGCCGCCGCAACCCGCGGTCGACCGCAAGCCCGAATCCGACGAACATTCGGCGGATCCAGCGGTGGGAACCGAGAGTGCGGCGAAGGGTGGCGCTGACGCGGCCAAGCGGCAGGCTGAACGCGATTGGCAAGACAGCGCCAAGGAGGAGGGCGAGTAGCGCCGGGCCGCCGACATCCCGCTCGAACGTGTCGGATTGCGCTGACGCCGATACAGGGTCTTGCGGCGCCCGTCATTGACGGCGGCCCGAGCGAAGATTGCGAACCGCCCACCTGAGTTCGTTGCAAAATCGAGGGCATCGGATGCGAGCCCGTGTACCGGCGCGAGCGAGACCCACGCCTTTAGAGCGCCACCGCGCCCGCTTGTTGAAGACTCTCGTAGAAGCACGCCGGCTGAGCCGAATAGTGGCTCTACTCGTATAGAGCCTTGTAGGCGCCATCGCCCTAGCCATCTCGCTGCAGACTGCCAACTCCGATGGGCTGGACAACCAATTACCACCCGGTCTCCGATCTGTTTGTCACGGGTGAAGGTCTCGCAGCCGACCACCCAAAGCAGCCGACGCTGAAGCAATGAATGCGCCAATCAACATCGATAGCGCCGTGAAGATGGATGCGGTCGACGCCGCTTTACGTGCGGCATCCGCTGCTTCGCGCACCTTGAACGCCGCATCTTTCTCGGCTGCAATAACCTGGTCAACCCGAGCGCGCGCTTCTGAATCGGACACGCCGGTACGCGCGGCGATCAGCTTGACCAGGTAGTCGTGATCTTCCTGTGACACGCCCCCTCTGTAACTCCCTTTGTCAAAATTTGAGCAACTTCCGCGCGTGCGTCCGCCTTGGAAGCATCGCTCTCGGATGCGCTCGGACGCAGCAAACGACCGACGTCATAAGGTGAAACAACGTCCAGGGGTGCGGAAGCGGCGCCATGGGCCGCACCGGATGCAGCTCGCGACAGTTTCGCTTCCTGCTTTGATAGCACCGGCAGCCGCAGACACCAGGAGAAGCGCGCCGATCAATGTCCCAACCGCCCATGCCGCAAATCCGTGTGCAGTATCCCGAAAGAAGACTTCATGCGTGTGAGTTCCCACCCACTTGGTCCGTAGCCGACCCGTCATGTAGCCGCCGATGGATGCGGATACCCACTGCACTACGATGAGCCATATCGCAGTCATAACTGTAAAAGCAGTTGCACCCACTCCGCTGCCGGGCCAGGGGGATACAGACGCCAAACCGATGCCGGACCCCAGTGCGACCAGAATGACGCTGGTTGCAGCCGCCGCTACGGCACCCGCCAGGATGGCCGCCCATGAAACGGCTGAGACAACCGACTCATTTGACTGGTCAGTCGGTACCGCGGTTGATAGGGTACCTGCTTCACTTGGATACATGAGATTCCCCGCGACGCGAAAGAGATTTCCTCCGATGACAGCAAGTTAGATGCCGCCAGCGCGCGTGCCGAGTGAGACCCTGTCGGCCTTCAACTCCAACATCCAGGCGCCGTCCATACCCGAGTAGTGTTGGCTATGCTCATTGTTTCACCGTCCAGATTGCGTTACCGCTCAAACGGAGCGGGTGCCGTGTAGACGGGAGCCGACCCTGGTAACTCTTTCACGGTTCACATTATCAGCACTGTCGGACGATCCCTACATAGGATGGTGCCGTTGGCGAATTGCGGACATGAAACGGCGATGCGACACTCACCTCGTAGTCTCTCGGACCTTCCCCTGAGGAAATCCGCCGACACTACAAAGAGGCTGCTCATGCGGCCTCTTTTTTTGCTTTCTTTGCATCAGGCGCGATCACGCTGAAAGACAACAGCGGCGCTGTCGAGTTGTTCTGAAGAGGCCGGAACAAACGCAGCGCTCGGCTATTGGCCGATTTCACCGGTTGCAGTAGGCTGCGAACTCACTTCGGTGAAACCGGCTCGAACGATGAACGACAACCGGCCGCCACATCCGCTCGCGATCACCGCCTCGCAATGGCGGCAGATCGTCAATAGTGCCGTCGACACAGCCATTATCAGCGTCGACCCCCAGGGTCGCGTTACCAGCTGGAGTGCGGGCGCCACGCGTATCTTGGGCTGGAGCGAGCCGGAAATGCTGGGTGAGACTTTGGCCCGCATCTTCCCGCCGGACTCGAATCAGTTGGCACAAGAAATGGCCGCCGCCGTGGCTTTCGGCCGCGGCGGGGGCGCGGAGGGGTGGCGGGTGCGTAAGGACGGCTCCCGGCTCTGGGCGAGCGGCGAAGTGGCCCCGATTCGGGACAATGACGAAATCGTCGGATTCGTGAAAATCCTCCGCGACCGCACACCACATCGGGCAGCGGAGCTGGCTCTCCGGGAAGAGCGACGTGCGCTCGAAATTCTAAACCGGGTGGGCTCATCCCTGGCTCTGGAAACGGATCGGGGCCGGTTGGTCCAACTCGTCACGGACGCTGGAGTGGAACTGACAGGGGCGCAGTTTGGCGCCTTCTTCTACAACGTCAGGAGTGAGCTCGGCGAGAGCTACATGCTGTATGCGCTCTCTGGGGCTCCCGTCGAGGCGTTCTCTCGATTTCCGATGCCGCGCAACACGGAGGTGTTCGCGCCCACTTTCAATGGCGACGGGATCGTAAGATCCGATGACATCACGATGGATCCACGGTATGGCCGCAATGCGCCGCGTCGGGGAATGCCGGACGGGCATCTCCCCGTCCGGAGCTACTTGGCGGTTCCTGTGATATCTCGGGCCGGTTCGGTACTGGGAGGTCTCTTTTTCGGTCACGCCTCGATCGGCGTGTTCAGCGAACGTTCGGAGCGGGGACTGACAGGTCTGGCTGCCCAGGCCGCTGTCGCCATGGACAACGTGGAATTGGCCCAGGCGGCACAGAAGGAGATCGCGGAGCGCACGCGCGCAGAAGAGGCGCTTCGTGATCTCAACGCGAATCTCGAGCGGGAGATCATCGAACGGACCGAACAACTGCGAGTCCATGAAGAGGCGCTTCGACAGTCGCAAAAAATGGAGGCCATCGGCCAGCTCACCGGTGGGGTCGCACACGACTTCAACAATCTGCTTCAGGTCATGGTGGGCAATCTCGAGGTGATCCGTCGAGTGGCTCCGCCAGATGCCGGCCGCATCCAACGAGCTGCCGAGCTGGCGCTCAATGGAGTTCGGCAAGCAAGCTCGTTGACGCAGCGATTGCTGGCGTTCTCACGGCGCCAACCGCTCGCGCCGAAACCGCTCGATGTCAATGCAGTCGTGGTCAGCATGTCCGAGCTGCTCAATCGGTCCCTCGGCGAGACCATCGAGGTCGAAATCGTGCGGGGCGCGGGCCTTTGGAAAGTTGAGTCAGATCCGAACGAGCTCGAGTCCGCGATTCTCAACCTCGCTGTGAATGCACGAGACGCGATGCCGCACGGCGGCCGGCTCACCATAGAAACGGCTAACGCGCACATTGATGAGCTGTATGCGGCGAAGCACGTTGAGGTGAAGTCCGGCCAATATGTCGCGCTGTCCATCTCGGATACGGGATCGGGTATGGACTTTGAAACAGTGCAGCGCGCGTTCGAACCGTTCTTCACAACCAAACCCGTTGGCAAAGGCACGGGACTGGGGTTGAGCCAGGTGTACGGATTCGTCAAGCAATCCGGGGGGCACGTCAAGATTTATTCGGAGGTTGGGCAGGGAACGACGGTCAAAATGTACTTTCCGCGTTTGCAGGGGTCCATCAAAGAGGTCGACATGCAACCGCCTGCCGCGGTGCCTGAGGGGACGCGAGAGGAGTTCATCTTGGTTGTGGAGGATGAGGACGGCGTCAGAATCCAGTCGGTCGAAGCGTTACGGGAACTGGGCTATCGCGTATCCGAAGCATGCGACGGCCCGTCTGCATTGGAGATGCTCGAGCGTGAAACCCGGGTCGACCTGCTGTTCACCGATGTGGTGCTCCCCGGTGGGATGACGGGTGCTCAGCTCGCAGCTCGGGCCTGCGAGTTACATCCGGCGCTGAAGGTCCTCTTCACGACCGGGTACGCGCGCAATGCCATCTTCCACCATGGGCGTTTGGATAAGGGCGTTCACCTGATCACCAAGCCCTTCAGTTTTACCGACCTCGCCGCAAAAGTGCGCGACGTGCTCGATGACCTCTCGCGGCAGTAGCCGCTCTGAGCCGCACAATCCCGCAGATCATGTTGCAACTTCATCTGATGTTGGCGAAACATCTGAGCCAGGGTCAGAAGAGAAGTCCCTAGTCACTGGCGACGGGCTCGATGCGGGCGGCGTCCCTGCCGCTCCGGCGCGTCAGCGCTGGTGGTTGCGTTCCTTATCGCTCAGAATCTTCGCGTCGCGTTTGTCCTGTGAGCCGCTCTTCGCATGCGATAGTGCCTCCTGCTCCGCGGGGGTGAGCGTCTCAGATGCCTTCTGTGCATCGCCTTTCAGTTCCTTGCCGGCCTTCGTGTTCGCATCGACGAACTTGCGGGTTTCGTCGTTGTAGTGACGAGCCGATTCGTAGTCACCCTCGCCCTGTACTTTCGATCCCATGGTTGTGTGCTCCATTTACCATCAAACAATCTACGGAAACTCAGGGGAGCAAGCGTTGTGCCGGCAAGCTAGCCGGCTCAGCCAAGACTCAGTGTCAGGTTGCGGAGATGCTTGTTGCGCCGCATGTGGCGCTGTTGTGGGCCGCGATCATCAACGCCGTGGTCGCTGTGCTCAGGGCAGTGCCCGCAAACTGTTGGCCAACTGCGCCAGCACGCCCGCTGCAATCGGCGCAATGGTCTCATGCCAATGAGCATCCTCCATGGCTTTCTTCGTGTCCATGGCGCTCTCGACCGCATTCAGCAGCTCAGTCTTGGACACGAGCTTCTTCTCGACCAGGACGAGCATGAGACTTTCGAGCAGCAGAATGCAGGCTTCCGCGTAAGCCAGATGGATCGAGACCTCGGATGGCCCGCCGGCATTGCCCGCGTCTTGGTTGTCTGTCGGACTCATGGCTGCGCGAGCTCCGGCAGCCCCGGATGGGCCAGCCCGTAGTGACCGGCCGTGCGTTCATACTCATCCATCAGTGGCTCCGCGATGCGCAGCAATTCTGCAAAGTTCTGAATGATCACCGTGCCATTTTTAAAGGCCGCGATGCCACGTTCCCGGAACGACCTGACCACGCGGTTGGTGTGCACCGGTGTGATACCGAGCTGTCCGCCAACCTGGACCTGTGTCAGGGGGAACTGAAAACTCGGGGAGTCCGCGGGGATTGCGCCCGAAAGCACCAGCCGTCCGCGTAAATCGACCAGCAGCAGAGCCAGCCGCTCCTCCGCGCTGCCCTGTCCCAGACCAAACACCCAGCCATGCAGGCGCCGCTCCTCCTCCGTCAACTGCCACATGCACAGGTTGGCGATATCAACATCGCGCGCGTAGGCCTCCTGGAGCTGCATGTAGTGAACCCGTTCGACGAGCGCCTCCGACAGGATCTGCACCCGGTCAGGATGGCGTGTTATGAACAGGCTTTTCACGGCAAACAGATCGCCGGGCAGGAAAATGAGAATGAACTGGTCCCGGCCATCGGGAACCGTCCGGTTGCGGCAGGCCCATCCCGAGCGCAGCCGGTAGACGTATTCATGCTCCGTGTTGGCTTCAATCAGCACGTGCCCGGCCGGCAGGGTGCGCGCGGAACCCTTCATCAGCTCAGACAACTTGGCATCACCCCGCACCAGCGAGCTGACCAGCTCACGTCGGTGCAGCACATAACGAGCCGCATTTACTGTCATGAGCGCTACAACGCTTCAGACGTGAATTGGTTCATCGCCCCCGATCTGGATTCATACCAGGAGCCTGGCGCAGGCATCTCCCAACGCAAGCGAAGCAGTCAGCCCCGGCGATTCGATACCCAACAGATTGATCAACCCGTCGACGCCGTGCTCCCCCGGGCCGCTGATCCTGAAGTCGGCCGCCGGCTCGCCAGGCCCGGAGATCTTCGGCCGCAATCCGGCGTACGCGGGTTGCAGGGCGTCGGCGGGAAGGTTGGGCCAATAGCGACGAATGGCCGGATAAAACAACCGGGCGCGGTCGAGGTTCACCTCATAGTCGACCCGCTCAACCCATTCAACATCGGGACCGAATCGCACTCGTCCATCGAGTTGGATAGTCGCGTGCACGCCTAGCCCTCCATCGACGGGCAGGGGGTAAACCAGACGTTTGAAAGGCCGCCCGCTCACCGAGAAGTAGTGGCCTTTGGCCAGGTACGGCTTCGGAATGAACCGCGGGGCGAGCCCCTCGACACGCGAAGCAACAGTCACCGCATCCAGTCCGGCACTGTTGATCAGCCAGCGGCTGCGAACGACTGACAATTCACCTTGAGACCGAGCGGTGATACGCCACGAGCCGGCGTCGTGCTCGGCTTGCTCGAATTGCGTCTGCAGCGACACCCAACCACTGCGGGCCTCGAGGTCGCCGGCCAGGCTGGTCATGTACGCCTGGCCGTCTATGATGCCGGAGCTCGGCGATAGAAGAGCTCTGGTGCAGAACACCTCCGCCTCGAGCTGCCGCGCTTCGGCACAGGAAAGCCGGACCAGATCGCGCACCCCGTTGCGGGCCGCCTGTTGGAAAATCGCTTCGAGCCGGTCGTGCTGTGACGGATCGGTCGTTACAACGAGCTTGCCGCAACGTTGATGAGCAATGCCGCGCTGCTGGCAGTATTCATACAATGCGTCACGCCCGCGCACACACAGCGTCGCCTTTAAACTGTTTTCCGGGTAGTAGAGCCCCGCATGGATGACCTCGGAGTTTCGAGCTGAAATACCGGAGCCAATGCGATCCGCCTGTTCCATGACGAGCACGCGGTGGCCCTCGAGCGCGCAGGCCCGCGCCACCGCGAGGCCCACCACGCCGGCTCCCACGACCACCACATCGAAGTCCACGGAAAGCTCTTCAGCCCGTCAAATCCTTCAACAGCAGATAGTAGAAGGTGAGCCCGTTGTAATACGACTCAACTCCCAGTCGCTCATCCCGCCCGTGCATGCGGTCATCGTGCCGATCAATCGCCAGACCGCAGATTCCGTAACTCGGTATCCCGGCCGCCATGGTGTATACGCTGTCCGATGCGCCGACTTCCATCCTCGGCACCACCGTTGCTCCCGGCCACATGGTCTGCGACACCTTGTTGAGAGACTTCATGATGTCATCACGCAGGGGCGGTACGGCCATTGCCTTGCGTTCCGGCGCGTGGTCAGTCACTTCGCCGTCCGTGTTTACATAGCGGACCGTGACCGCGGGATCGTTGATTACCTTGGCGAGTTGCTGCCGGATTTCCTCCGGCGGATGACCTGGAAAAATGCGGCAATTGATATTCGCGCTGGCGCGTTGGGGCAATGCATTCGGGGCGTGACCGCCCGCGAGCATTGTAGCTACGCAGGTGGTTCGCAGAGTTGAGTTGTAACGCGCATCCTTCGACAGCCGCTCAACAACCTGCGGGTCCGGAGGATTCTGCAGCACGGCTCGCATATCAGCGGCAGTCTGTCCCGACTCCACTTTCGCCATCGCCTCGAAGTAACCGCGCGTCACAGGGTTGATTTCCGCCGGAAATGAATAATGCTGAAGCGCGCTCAATGCATTGGCCACGTGATAAATGGCGTTGTCAGCCACGGGTAGCGAGCTATGGCCCCCCGCATTGATCGCCATGACCTGGTAGTCCGCATAAAGCTTCTCAGTGGCTTCGAACTCCAACGTGAGCGGCTTGTCCGTGTGCACCTGGCCGCTGTCGGGATTGAGGACATACTCCGCGTCGACCAGGTCGCGGTGATTCTTGAGCAACCAGTCGACCCCGTTCGACTTGCCGTTCTCTTCATCGGCCGTGAGCGCCAGGATAATGTCACGGTTGGGTACGAATCCTTCCTTCTTGAGGCGTATCAGGTCGGCTACGGCAATGGCGTCGCTGCCTTTCATGTCCTGGGTGCCACGACCGTAGAAGTACCCGTCCTTCTCTACAAACTTGAAAGGGTCGGTGGTCCAGTCCTCTCGTTTCGCTTCCACGACGTCGGTGTGCGCAATGATCAGGATGGGTTTGAGCTTGGAGCCCGCCTTGCCACGCAGGCGTACGACCAGATTTCCCTTGCGCTCGTTGGGACCGATGACAGTCATGTCCGCATCGGCGAACCCAGCCGCCTTGAAACGCTTCGCCATGGCGTTGGCGGCCGCCGTCGTGCTGCCCACCGAGTCCGTGGTGTTGATTTCAATCAGCTCTTTGAGGACGTCGTGGGCCAGCTTCCGGGTGGCCTCATCGCTTTGCGGGATTGCCGCTTGGGCCAGATTCGCAGTCAGCACAACACAGGAACTAAACAAGCCAGCCAGTACACGATGCACTATCAAGATGAATCCCCTTTGAGCTTCAGTTATTGTTCACCCGGGTTCAACAATCTGGTGACTTCCGGCGAACATTTCCGTTCAAAAGGAGACACTATACTGGCTAAGTACCCACGGAGTCCTGATGCCCCACTCGCGACGCGACCTTCTGAAGCAGGGTGCCCTGTTCGCCTTTGCGGGCGCCAAACTGCTGACCCCCGCGGCAGCCCGCGCGAAGGGTGTGCCCTATAGGATTTTCACGCCGGACCAGGTCCGGACACTGGAGTCCCTCGGCGAAGCCCTCGTTCCCGGAAGTCAAAAGGCGGGACTGGCGCATTTCATTGATGTTCAGCTCGCCGGGCCGCCTGCGAACAGCCTCCTCATGCTCAAGTACCTGGGCGTGAATCCGCCGTTCGCTCATTTCTACCAAGCTGGACTGGCCGCTGCCGCCCGCAACCCGGATGTGCCGTCCCTGCTGCAGGCAATGGCGAAGGACGCGATTCCTGACTGGAACGGCCCTCCCGCGCCCTTGTTCTATTTCGTGTTGCGCAATGATGCGATCGACGTGGTGTACGGCACTACCGAGGGGTATCAAGCACTGGGCGTGCCCTACATGGCACACATTGCGCCGCCATCGGGGTGGGGAGCGTGAACCAACCTGTTGATGTGATAGTCGCGGGTTCCGGCGCCACGGGAAGCGCGATGGCCGCCTACCTCGCAGAGGGCGGCAAGCGTGTCCTGATGTTGGAGTCAGGTCCCCAACGACAGCCGAGCCAGATGATCAGTTCCTCTCTCTACGCCCGGCGCCTGAAGTGGACCGGTACCCCGGTGCTGGAAGAGGGCAAGAATCCGATCAGCCACGCGTTCAACACGGGGTATGGTGTTGGCGGCAGCGCGGCTCATCACTATGCCGTCTGGCCACGCATGCACCCCGAAGACTTCGAAATGTTTACGCGTTACCACCGCGGCAGGAACTGGCCGATCACCTATACCGATCTCGCTCCGTTTTACGACCGGGTCCAGCGGGAAGTGGGGATCTCGGGTGATGCCAAACAGGAGGTCTGGCGCCCGTCCGGCGAGCCCTATCCCATGCCGCCGGTCAAAGTCTTTGCACAAGGGCATGCCCTGGCCCGCGGTTTCGCGAAAGCAGGCAAGACGGTCGCGCCCTTGCCGTTAGCTGTGAATTCGATGGTCTACAACAACCGCCCGGCATGTCTCTGGGATGGTTGGTGTGACGCAGGCTGCCCGATCGGCGCCCTTGGAAGTCCGCATGCGGTTCATCTGCCACGCGCATTTGCAAAGGGTGCAACCCTGCTGACTGACACCACTGTTACGAAAGTGCTGACCGATTCAACCGGTCGGCGAGCGACGGGTGTCGAAGTCGTCACACACACGGGCGAGCGTCAGACACTCAACGCGAGCCTCGTTGTGCTGGCGGCGTTCTCCATCCAGAACCCCCGGCTGCTGTTGGCATCCGCCACCGACAAGCATCCCAAGGGTTTGGGCAATGCAACCGACCAGCTCGGTCGCTATGTCATGACCCACTTGGCCGGTGTGGTGAACGGCATTTTCGACGAGGACACCCAGCACTACATGGGGGCCTTGGGTGGCCAGTTGGTCAACCAGGACAGCTATCCGAAGTTGACTCACAGCAAGACCGGTGCGTTCGGCAGCTATCAATGGATCATCGCCCAGGCGGTCAAACCCACGGATCTGCTGGGTGTCTCGACCTCACGGCCGGACTTGTTCGGTGCGCCGTTACAGACGTTCATGAACCGGGCCAAGCGCGGGTATGCCGTCATGACGGCTGTCTGCGAGGGACTGCCGGTGGCGGAGAATCGCGTAACGCTGGCGCAGAGCCTGGACGAGCACGGCGTGCCCCAGGCGCGAGTTGTCCACACCGCTCATCCTGAGTCCACCGCGTTGTGGCAGGCGGCGGTCAACGAAGGCAAAGCCATCATCTCGGCGGCCGGAGCGCCGGAGGTCTGGAATAATCCCGCCGGCAGCATGCACATCATGGGCGGCACCGTGATGGGCAACACACCGGCCGATTCGGTCACCAACTCGTTCGGTCAGGTGCACGACATTCCCAACCTGGTCGTGGCCGGACCTGGACTATTTCCGACCAGCGCGGGAGTCAATCCCACCTTCACCGCGCATGCGCTGGCGGCCAGATCCGCGGCTCACCTGTTGTCCGACTGGAACCGGGTCGTCGCCTGATCTGAAGGTCGCCGGCCGCGGTTACAGCTGTGCCAGGCGCTCAATGTTGTCGCAGAAGTAGTCAATAAAGAAACGGACCTTGGCCGGCACATAACGCGCGTTGGGATACACCATCCAGACGGGCAGGGATCCGAACGGAACTCCTCGAGGACCGGTACCAGCCGCCCACTGTTGAGAAAGTCGCGGACATACAGAACCGGCAGGCGGCAGATACCGACGCCTTCGGCTGCGGCCGTTACCAGCGCCGAGCCGCTGTTGCTGCGCCAATTTCCCTGCAGATCGATTGGAATGTCGCGCCCATCGACCTTGAAGTGCCAGGTGGTGCACGGATCGAATGTGGCCACAATACAGTTGTGCTGACGCAGGTCCTCGATCGTCCGCGGCGTGCCGTGCTTTGCAAAGTATTCCGGGGATGCGCAGACGACATGTGGAAGCTCGTACACCTTGCGCGCCTTCAGCGATGAGTCGGTGAGCTCTCCATACCGGATCGCCAGGTCGTACCCTTCCGCCACGAGGTCGACGGTGCGCATCGTCACATGCACATCCACCTTCAATTGAGGATGTAGAGCGCACATGGCGGCCGCCGCCCGCGCAACGTATTGCTCCCCCAACACATCGGTACACACAACCCGCAGGTGCCCGCGAGGCTTCACATCGAGGCTCAGCACCGATTGCTCAGCTTCCTCGAGATCATTGAACAGCCGTTCGCACTTTTGAAACAGGGCCGCGCCGGCATCGGTCGGGTTGAGCCGCCGGGTCGTGCGCACCAGCAGCTGAGTCCCCAGGTGCCGCTCGAGCCGCGCGACGTTCTTGCTCAACAGCGACTTGGAAACCTGCATGCGCTCGGCGGCCGCCGAGAAGCTGCCGGCGTCGACCACCTGGACAAAGGACTGCATCAGATCCCAGCGACTCATTCCGCGCCTCGTTGTGTTGTAGGGATTGTTCTCGCGCAGTCAACAAAGTTATGACTTGCGCGGGATTTTTGGCTCCGGATGTCAAAAATATACTCGCCTCGCCAACAACGATAAAGGGGCGGCTCACATGGCTGCGTACCAAAGAATGATTGCGGTGGGGCGGGGCGGTGTGGCTACGGCGGTTCTAGCGGGCGTGTGGCTCACCGGCCAGGCGTCCGAAGGCGTACTCGATGAAATCACTGTAACCGCTCAGAAGCGTGAGCAATCCATTCAGGATGTGGGTATCAGCATCAGCGCGTTTTCCGGCGCCCAATTGAAGGAAATGGGCATCGTCAACAGCGTGGATATCGCTGCGATGACGCCCGGGGTTTACATCAGTGGCAACAACGGAGGTCAAAAGACGCTGTTCACCATCCGCGGCGTCACACAGAACGACTTCAATGACCACACTGAGGCCCCGGTCGCCGTCTACGTTGATGACGGCTATGTCGCATTCGGGCAAGGCCAGATTTTCGGCGTCTTCGATCTCGACCGTGTCGAGGTGTTGAAAGGACCTCAGGGCACGCTGTTCGGTCGCAACGCCACCGGCGGTCTCGTCCATTACCTCTCGAAACGGCCCACGAAGCAGTTCGAGGCCTACACGGATGTTACGTATGGCAGCTATCACCAGATCCGGGTCGAGAGCGCGGCGGGCGGGCCCTGACCGACGCAATCGGTGCTCGCGTTGCCCTGCTGTACAGCAAGCACGATCCATTCATCAAGAATGACTATCCCAACCGGCTGGCCACCCTCGACGGCAAGCCGATTTCCCCCGATCACGCCGGAACCGGCGATGAGAATACGCTCGGGGTGCGCGGCGAACTGCAGTTCGGTGAGTCGGCCGGTCCCAACTTTCTGCTGATAGGCAGTTACGCCCGCACCATCCAGAATGCCGCGCCCTTCCTGGAGCAGCCCACGGTCCCCATCTTCGACGCGGCGGGCAATCATGTCGGCACGATTGTCGCGGGTCCCAATGAAGACCGGCAGGCCATCAGTCCCGACGGTACGGCGATCCATCATCCACTGTCGTTCGACCCCGGTGTGCTGCGGCCGGTGCCGGGCGGCAATCTCTACGGCCCGAGCTGTACGGCGCAAGACCGCAAGGACCTTTCATGCAGTCAGGACTTCGCGGTCCCGGACTGGAATACCACGCACACCTACAGCGCGACGGGCAAGTTCACCTGGCCTCTGGGGAGTAGCACGCTCACCTCGGTCACGGACTACAAACACTACTCCAAGTTCCAGGGGATCTCGGCTGATGGTGGCCCGGCCAGCACGGTCAATGCGTTGTTTGATGCGAGCTCCAGTACCTGGGCGGAGGAGTTGCGCCTGAATGGCGAGATCCCCCGGTTCCGGTGGGTGACGGGTCTGTACTACCTCAATGTGGATCTCGACTCGGCGTTTGCACTTTCAGCACCCGCTGACAGCCTGTTTGAGCCGTTGGTGGGTGTCCCGTGGAATGACGCCGCACTGGCTCGTCTGAAGACCCGCTCGGCTTCGGTCTTCGGCCAGGTCGAGCGCGATCTCACCGACCGCCTCACCTTGATTGCCGGTGCCCGCTTCATTCGTGAGAACAAGGACTTCACTGGCGAGGAGACCTTCTTCCAGATTGAGAACCCGTATCGGCTCGATACCCAGATACCCCTCTTCAATGTGCAACCCCGCACCAGCCGCACCTCCAGCAACAACCTGTGGAGCAGCAAACTGCAGCTCGATTGGCATGCGAGCGACGGCCTGTTGATTTACGGTGGCATCAATCGAGGCGTCAAAGCCGGTGGCTTCAATGCACCGGCTACCTTCGGAGCCGGATTTCCGTCCAAGGACATTCCCTACGGCCCGGAGGTTCTGTATTCCTACGAGGCCGGATTCAAGCGCGATGGCCTGTTCGGTGGCACCACCCGCCTGAACGGATCGGCCTTCTACTACGACTACAAGGGGTACCAGGGGTTCTTCTTCACCCAGGTCACCGGCTATGTCACCAACCTCAACGGGCGCTACCAGGGATTGGAGCTGGAGATGGCGTCCCGTCCCGTGCAGGGGTTGGATTTGAGCATCAATGGCTCCTATCTGAATGCGCGGTTGTTCAACATCCAGCTGGGGCCGGGCATCTTTCGCGACTCACAACCCAGCTTTGCGCCGCGATTCCATGCGGCGGCGCTCGCGCGCTACCGGTTTCCGTTCGCGGTCGGTCCCGGGCACGTCAGCGCCCAGGCGAGCGGCGACTATGTTTCATACATCTACGACAACATCCGCAACTTCGACGCGTCCAGGCTGCCGGCGTACATAGTGACCAACCTGCGGCTGTCCTGGGATAGCAATGACGGGCGTTGGCAGACGGCTGTTTACGTCAATAACGCCGCTGACCGGCGTTACTACACCATCGGGTACGACCTTTCCAACGCTACGGGCTCCAACTCAGTAGTGCCCGGGCTGCCCCGCTGGTATGGGCTCAACGTACGCTTCAATCTGCAGTGAAAGGATCTCATCGTGTACATATCCAACACCTGGTACATCGCGGCTGAGCCCCAGGAGCTCGGTGAGCGGCCGTTGGCGCGGACTTTCCTGGGAAAGCCGGTGGTCCTGTTCAAGACACAGTCGGGTCGGATCGTGGCGCTGGATGATCGTTGCCCCCATCGCTTCGCGCCGCTGTCATTGGGGCGCGTGATCGGGGAGCACCTGCGCTGCGGCTATCACGGCGCCGAGTTTGATTGCCACGGCGCGTGCGTTGCGGTGCCTGGCCAGAGCATCGTGCCCCCGAAGGCGAAGGTTACGAGTTATCCCGTCGTGCGCAAGCACGGCTACCTCTGGATCTGGCTCGGCGATCCGCAAGGGGCCGCCGACCACAGCACCATTCCCGACTTCCTGTATCGCAGCGATCACCCGGGCTGGGACGGCGGCTACGGTCATTTCGAGTCCATTCGCGCCAATTTCAATCTCATCAACGACAACCTGTTTGATATTACCCACGCCGAATATGTGCATCCCGAGTCATTCGGTGGCGAAGAGATGCGCATCTACCGCAACGCGAAGCCAGGCACTGAGTATGTCGACGGCCAGATGACTTGGGTTGCCACCGAACGCGGCATCGTATTCCGCATGCGCTCATTGAACATGCGCACCGGTGGCCCGTTCTATCGCTGGATGGTGGCGACCTCATTGGGTCGAGAAAGCTATCGATCCGATTGATCTGGACATGGAAGTGAGTTGGGCAGCGCCGTCTTTCACCTCCTTTCTGTTGAATTCACGGCCAGCCGGGAAGCCTCGCGAGGAGGGCGTGGAAGTCTGCAACATGCACGCCATCACGCCGGAGACGGAGAGCTCCTCTCACTACTTCTACCGATCAGTGAAAAACTACGGCGATAGTAGTTTGGCTGCCAGTTTTGTTGCCGGCGTCAAGGCCATTTTCGACCAGGACAAACCCCTGCTCGAGGCACAACAGGGGCGGGTGGGGGCAGTGGACCTCTTCTCTCAACAGCCCGTCTCCTTCGGCGGCGACATGCTTCAACAGCGCGCCCGCAGGATCAATCGCACATTGCTCGAACGCGAAACACAGGGGTAGTTCCATGTACATGGTCGCATTCATGTATCCGAACAAGGTCGGCGGCACATTCAACCTGAAGCATTTCCTCGAGGTACATCTGCCCCTGGGCCTGCATCAGACGTTCAAGTATCTCGCCCTGAAGCCCGTCAAGCTCGTTGTCTACTCACCCACGTGGAACGTTGGCTACCCCCAAGGGCTGTTGCCTTACATCGCCATCAGCAGTGTGTTCTTCAATACACGCGCCGAAGCCGAGAAGTTCTCCGGCCTGTTCGGCTTCGAAGAAGCCGCGCGGCTGTTGTCCGCTGACTTTCCCAACTACACACCCGGGCCGCCGGACGTGATGATGGCGGAAGTCACCGAGCTGACGGACATCGACGCCTTGATCGCCGCCCACGGGGCCTGATCGGCGCTCACCCGAGCCTCAGCGTCGCCACCGGGCCTCGGCGCCGCGCATGACGCACCGGGCGGGGTCGCACCCGCCTCAGGTGTTCGCCACCTTCCAGATTCCCCGTCGTAGCGCCGAAGTCGGACACCTGGCGCTCCTGTTCTTCAGTCAGATCCAGCGGCTCGCCGGTGAGGTAGCGATGGCACTGATCCTCCGGCACCGGCTTGGCAAACAGGTACCCCTGCCCGAGGCCGCAGCCGAGCTGGCGGAGTTTCTCGAGCTGTTGCCAGCCCTCGATACCCTCGGCCACCACCTTGATGTTGAGGTGCTTCGCCATGGCAATAATGGCGCTGACAATGGCGAGATCGCTCGCGTCCGTGACCAGGTCCCGGATGAAGCTGCGGTCGATCTTGAGGAAGTCCACGCGCCAGCGTTTCAGGTAGGACAGGCTCGAGTAGCCGGTTCCGAAATCATCAACGGCAATCCGCACACCCAGCTCGCGCAAACGGGACACGGCGTCCTCGTTTGACTCGCCGCTGCGGTTCTCACCGCGCTCGAAGACGGCGCTCTCGGTAAGCTCCAGCAGCAGGTTGGGGGCCGAATTCCGTGTTGGCGCGCCAGCTTGACGAGCGTTGCCGGCAGATTGGTGCGTTGTAACTGCACCGCCGAGATGTTTACGGCGACCGGTACGGGTGTATGACCCGCACCCTGCCACCGCGCCATGTCAGCAAATACCCTCGCCAGCACCATGTCGCCGATGGGCACAATGAGGCCGGTATCTTCGGCCACCGCAATGAACTTCTCCGGCGGCAGGTAGCCCTGGCCGGGGACTTTCCAACGCAACAGAGACTCTAGGCCCACCACGCGGTTGGAATGCAGATCCATGATCGGCTGGTAGAACACATCGAGCTGTTTACGCTGCAAGGCATTGCGCAAACTCGTCTCGATCGCCATCCGCTCCTTCAGCTTGCGATCCATCCCGGGACTGAAGAGCTGGAAGTTGTTGCGGCCGCGATCCTTGGCCTGGTACATCGCGGTGTCGGAATGGCGAAGCAACTCGCCCATGTTCGCACCGTCGCGCGGATAGAGGCTCACTCCAATACTCACCGTGGTGACCAGGGGCCGGCCATCCACGGGCACAGGCGCTGACAGCGCCTCATTGATCCTGCCCGCGGTCTCGTTGACTTGCTCGGAGCTGCGGACGCTCTTCAGCACCACTATGAACTCGTCGCCACCCATTCGGACGACCACATCTTCGGTGCGGACAGTTTCGCGAATACGCTGGGCAACGGCCTTGAGCAGCTTGTCGCCGGTCTCGTGGCCGCGGGTGTCGTTGATGTGCTTGAAGCGATCGAGGTCGAGGAACAGCACGGCCATGATTGCGGAGGTTTGGCGCGCTTCTTCAATGGCGGTCGGCAAATGCGCCGCAAGGAAGTGACGGTTCGGCAATCCCGTGAGCTGATCGTGGTGTGCCAGGTGGTCGAGGTGCTGTTGTTTCTCGAGTAGTTGAGCCTCCACTTTGCGGCGGACGCTGACATCGGCGGTGGTGAAGGCAAGAACCTGTCCGCTGCTCAAATCGAGCCGCTGGCCGCGGATCTCGACCGGCAAGAGCGCGCCGCTTTTGCAAACCTGGCCGATCTGCAAGGGCAGGCGGGGATTGGGATCGCGAAGTTTTCTCAACAACGTCGCTGTTGTCACCGGGGTCGGTGAATACTCGAGGAAGTTCGAGCCGGAGAATTTCCTTCAGTGTATAGCCCAGGGCGCGCAACAGGGTCGGGTTGGCATCCAGGACGCGCAGGGTTTCGGCATCCACCAATAGCATCCCGTTCGGCGACTGCTCAAAGGCAGCCCGAAAAGGATCGACCGTCTTTTGGGAACGGCCCCCGATTCTGCGGATCGATGCAACTGCTATGGACAGCGCTGCGGCCACGGCGGCCAGCGCGGATTCAACCTGATTCACTCGTTCACTCCCCGCGGTACCGCCAAGTCTGTCAAATCGCGCCGGCAGGTTGAGGGGCGCCGTGCACATTTTCGGGCACTACCCCGAGGCGAAACTGGGTCCAACCCAAGCTTGGCGGCGCGGACCTGTGGGCCTCGAGGCCACCTGGGCGCGGGATGAGCGGGTGAAAATGGGCTACGAGCTGGACTTCGTCGAGCGCAGCTCGGGCCCGATCAATGCGATCGAGCTGGATGGTGCCCACGGCACGATGTGGGGCGGCTCCAGTAACCACGGTGAGGATTACGGGATAGGTTGGTAAATGCGAATCGCGAGACGGGTGTCATGCGGCAATAGCGCATGCGTGCTCGCTGGCAATCAAGAATTCGCATGGCCGACTGATGCTGGCAGCACGCCGCTTGGTGTCAGATGGTCGATTGCCCGGGGAAGGAGCTGCGAAACGCGCTCAGCCAACTGCTGAGGACTGATGCCCGCCCGCACCGCCAGCTCGGTGAGTGTGTTGGTTCCGAAAACCTGGTGCACCTGGTCCGCCGACATGGGCAGGTTCTGACCCGGGCCGATCCAGGAACGCACCGCGGTACCGAGGCCGCGTTCCTGCAGGAGCGCAACCATCCCGTGCAGGCCGCCGTGCTTTTCAATCAGGCCATTGAGAACCGACACCAGCTCGGCACGCACCTCCGTGCCCGTGGCGCCTGGAAAAGTATCCAGTAGTCCCATCTCATTCTCCTGCGAGTGGGAAAAAGTATGGCGACAGCGCGCGCTACGATCTGTAAATAAGTGTCAAACGTCATCGCGGGTAATGGGGAGGGGGGACGGACAAACAGAATACGGCGCCTCCGGTTGTATTCTCGGTCCAGACACGGCCGCCATGCTTCTCCGCGACAACCCGCACGAAGGCCAACCCCAACCCGGCGCCCCCTGGATCCTTCGTGCCCCGATGCACCCCGCGGGTAAAGCGTTGGAACAACAATGCCTGCTGCTCAGGCGCGATGCCGGGCCCGCTGTCGGTGATTCGAATCAACACGGTGGCGGGCTGCGCGAGGCATTCCAGCGCAACGGAGGTGCCATCCGGAGAGAACTTGATCGCGTTGCTCAACAGATTGACGATCGCGCGTGCGAGCAGTTGGCGCTCGCCCTCTATGTGCAACAGGTCCGTCGGTGCAGTACAGGAAATGGATATGTTGCGCGCCTGGGCCGCTCCCAGACTTCGTCATAAGCATCCTGGATGGCGTCGCGCACGTCGAATTCATTGAACTTGCTGGGGTCGACGGATTCTGCGCGAGCCAGCGCGACAAAACCATCCACGAGCGTCAAAGTACGCTGCGCCAACACGTCGAGCCGGTCTGACAGCTCGTTCGGCGGCAATGCCCTTTGCGGGTCGCGCTGCAATTGAGCGAGCCCCAACAAGGAGGAAGCCGGGCTCTTCATGTCATGCGAAAGGAAGCGGATGACATCATCCCGCTCTCTTTGCGCCTTGCGCATTTCGGAAATGTCGGTAAGCAGGCGTTGACGGGCGTCAATGAGCAACTGTGTAGCGGTTCGCAGCAGATTGATTCGCCGGTCCACGGGATCCAACGCGCGCCCATCGGAGGACGGTGGCGCCACGGAAGGTGTCAGCGACTGCTCGACACCGGCAAGGCGCGCAAACTCTTCATCCATGAATGCTTGTGTGGCCACGAGGCGGCGCCAGCTCCAGAGCGGATACAGCGCCAGGATTGACAGCAAGGCAGCGCTCGGTGTCCACCACCAGTGCAGCAGTTGTAATGCCCCGACCGCTGCTGCAATCGTGATCAGCCATATCGCTATCCCGTACATCATCGACCAGCGGGGAGTCATCACCCGCAACGCAATTCCCAGGAGGTAGATGGGCAAGAGCGACAGGAGGAGGCTGGGTATGAGTGGAACTTTGCGTATCAGAGTGCCGGTGCGCTCGGCCTGGAGGACGTTGGCCAATATTTCCACGCCCGGCATTGCCTGCGCTCCACCGGAGAGCGGAGTTGCCCAGGCATCCCCGACACCTTGGGCGGTCGCGCCGACCAACACAATCTTCCCGCGAACCGCCGAGTCACTCACCCGTCCGGCCAGAACATCCGCATACGACACTTGTGCGAAGTGACCGGGAGGACCCAGGTACGGAATCAGAATCTGACAGTCGCGCACCCACACACCCTGTGGCGCGTGTTCCAGGTCGGGGTGATTGGCTTCGCATTTCTCCTGGCCGGGGACGATCGTGGCTGACAGGTAGCGTCGTTGTGGATTTCCCAGTCCCTCCTTCAGAAAGAGGCTGCGGACCATGCCGTCCGGGTCGACTTCAACATTGACATGGCCGATTGCCGCGGCCGCCCGGGCCAACGGCGGGATCGGCAGTTCCTCGCGAATGAAACCGCCATTGCGAGGAAACCGGACCATCAGGGGCAGAACGACCGGCAGCCCCTGGCTCATTGCCGAAGCCAGTTGCGCGTCGTCTTCGGGTGAGGTCGGGTCGGGCTCCGTCAAAAGAATGTCGAGAGCCACGATGCGTGCACCCATCGCGCGCAGTCGCTCGAGAAGAGTGGCATGTATCACTCGCCGCCACGGCCAGCGCCCGATCGATTCGACGCTGGCGTCGTCTATCGCAACTATCACGACATCGGAAGGGGCAGGTCGGGTCGGCAGGCTCGCGTCGTAGACAGCAAAGTCGAGCCGCCAGAACCAGCGGTAGGTGCAAGCGAGCGCCACAACCACTGACATCACCGCCAACAGCCCCAACCATTGGCGAGTCCAGGGTGATCGCCTTGGCGCGGACATCAGAGCAACAACGTCGAAGCAATCACAATGGGAACCGCGATCTTGACCCACAACGGGACGGGTACCACGAAGGGTGTCCCCGGCGTGGTTCCAGCGGCGGGGAGCGTCTCTACGCGGATGTAGTATTGGCCGGGCCAGGGGCGGCGCCACACCAGCTTGCCATCCGACTGGGTCTGGTCAGTCAAGATATGCTGGAATTGCGGATCGCGCGCAATCTGCACCCGGTATTGTTGGTCTGGCCCGGAGGGCCACTGGAAGTGCAGATCATGCCGGGTCACCAACACGAGCTCGGGCGTCGGCGGTGGCGGTTTGGGGGGCTCGGGTAGTGTCTGCTGTGTGAAGGATTTGACCGCGTCGTGGCCTTCGATCCCCAGCGAGTCGACTCCACGAACCCGCAGCCAGTACGCGCCGTCGGGCAGCGCTGCCATATCGAACATGGACTGCTCAGACCGCGCATCCACCGCGAATGTCTGAAAGTCCGGGGTCTCCGACACTTGCACGTGGTAGGCCTTCGCTCCCGCGAGTGGCGGAAGCTCCAGGTGAAACTCCTTGCTCTGGTTGGTTTCCGGCACGGCGGCCAAATTCGGGGCCGGCAGCAGGGGAACTGGTTTGAGCGGCGGCGAGCCCTTGTCAACGCGGGTACCAAAGTCGGCCTTGGTGTCGACTGTTTCGCCGCTGGCGGAGACGGCGACGACGCCTTCCAGCGTTTCGGTGGTCACCGTGCCATCCGATGCGGCCGTGCGGAAGACTGTGCCCCGCACACCCGAGACCGCCGTCGGTGTGACGATTTCAAATCGACCAACGTCGCGGTGTGGTTTGACCAACGTGTCCAGGTGTCCGTCGGGCAGTTGAAGCTGTATGTCGTGAGCGTTGGGCACGCCGTCAATCCGCTGCATTTCCGACAGGCGCAGCGAGCTCGACTTGTGTAAGACGATTCGCGAGCCGTCCGCCAGATCGATGGCGACGGAGCCGTCCGGGCCCGTTTCTATGAGAGAACCCTGGGACAGGCTTTGCCCGGGGGCGACCGGTTGGTTGGCGCTGGAAACTGTCCCGGCTACCTTCGCGACTGACGCCGCCTCGGTGCTGACCTTCAGCCAACTGTAGGGGATGCGGATGGTCGAACCGGGCTTGATCCGATACTCATTCGAAATCTGGTTGCGCAGTTGGACGTCGTGCCAGCGCCTGGGCTCGCGCAACAAGCGTTTGCCCAGACCGATCAGGGTATCGCCCGGATGTGCAATGTAGCCGAAATCGTCCGGCGCATCGGCTGCCCTCAGACTGACAGGGGCCGCGATCAGCAACAAGAGAGCGGCACCGGGCAGCAGTGACAGCCATCCTGGCGCCGTGCTCCTGCGGTCGTTCATCTGGAGTCCCCGCTCCAGCTCATTGAGTCTCAGTTCCTGTGCGTTCCAGCCGGTAGCCATACCCATAGACTGCCGCCAGGCGCAGGCCAATGGCAGCGGACAATCCCAAAAGTTTGCGTACCCGGCTGACGTGCATATCCACGGTGCGAGTCGTTGTAGTGTCGCCCCGACCCCAGACTGAATCCAAAATGAAACCCCTCGAGACCACCGAGCCGACATGTTGGAACAGGACCACGGCTACTTCAAATTCCCGTCGCGTCAGCTCGATCGGCACGCCGTGGCGCTCAATCTGGCGACGTTCGAGGTCGATCCGGTAGGGAGGCAATTCGAGGACAGTGGCCGCCGCCGGTTCTCGGGTTCGCCGGGCGAGCGCCTCCACTCGCGCCAATAGCTCCCGCTCGCGCGGCGGCTTGATGAGGAAGTCATCGGCTCCAGCTTCCAGCGCCTGCACGACATCCAGCTCGGTATCGCGATGGGTGAGAAAGAGGACGGGCGTCCGCAGGTTCATCCGGCCACGCACGCTCTGCAAAACTTCGTACCCCGATACGTCGGGTACTTCCCAGTCGAGCATGATCAGGTCGTAGTTTTCGCCCTGCAGGTTTGACAGCAGGGCGCGGCCCCGTTGAAACCGATGCGCGGTGTGACCGGCGCTCTGCAGCAGTGACAGGATGCGATCCGCTTGATCCGGATCGTCTTCCAGGAAAGCGATTCGCATGATGTTCATCTTAACCGCCGGCTGAACCGGGCGCACCCCGGGGATGCTCATTGTGGCGAAGGCGCCGCGGATCACTGTAAAAATCTGTCAATTGCGCACCACAACCGAACCGGGTCCAACCGGACCGGGCCCATCGGGACCCGGTCCATTTGACACAATCTTACAGTCCCACGGGCGCGCGCCGCCGATACTGCGGCCCCGTTCGCCGGAAGCTGAAGAAGATGGACCTGACTACACACAGAGCGGAACTCACCGGGCACTCCGTTCTCTGGCTGGATGATGACCCGGGCCTGATACTGTTGGTTCAGTGGGCCCTCGGTCGCCGTGGTTACGATGTCATCGGTTATGTTGATGTGCCCACCGCCCTGGAAGCGCTCGCCACCGCGCCCGATGCGTTCGATGTGATCGTCACCGATCTGTCGATGCCCGCGGACGCTGGAATCGATACGGCGCAGCAGTTGATGAAAATCAAACCGGGCGTGCCGGTGATCCTGTCCGGTAGTTACATCAAGCCTGACGTGGAACGGCGGGCGTTTGCCTGTGGCATACGGGCGGTCGTTGAGAAGACGGCTTCAGTGCGGGAGCTTTGCGCGGCGCTGGAGCGGGCAATGCGGGCGTGCTGACAGGCTGAGGCGGGTCCAGGAGCAATCGTGCGCTGCAGCAGCCAACTCCGTGGGTCGATCGCCTCCATGCTCAGCGGCCGGGCGGCGGCTCGCGCCACCGCTGACATCAGCCGTCCAGGCGCGGTGAACACGCGCTGAGCACAGCCTCCAGGTCCTCCAGAGTGTTGGCCTCCGCCGCCGGTTTATCCAACCGCCGGCGCACAATCCGCGGAAATCGCAGCGCCACTCCCGA
The DNA here is from genome assembly GCA_030674075.2 of Linum usitatissimum. Classification (NCBI taxonomy): domain Eukaryota; kingdom Viridiplantae; phylum Streptophyta; class Magnoliopsida; order Malpighiales; family Linaceae; genus Linum; species Linum usitatissimum. The sequence continues at coordinate 51,720 of JAUJYP020001391.1, forward strand.
TTTGTGGCGCGTCGAAGCCGCAATGCCTTCGTAGGCGAGCTCAAACACCTGGGTCGGTTCCACCGAACGCACCGGGCCAAACTTCTCTTGGGTATGCTGCCGGATCCACCGGTCGAGCTCCGTGATTTCCTCGTTGCTCAAACCCGAGTACGCCTTGGCTACGGGTACCAGCTCCCCGTTGCTCCATACACCAAACGTGTAGTCGGTGTATTGATTGGAGCGGCGACCGTGCCCGGGCTGGGCATACAACAGCACCGCGTCGAACGAATACGGCTCGACTTTCCACTTCCACCAGGAGCCTCGCTGGCGACCCGTGCCATAGGGCGCCTCCAGCGCCTTCAACATCAAGCCTTCAACACCGCGGGCGCGGGACTGTGTGCGCAGTTGCGCCAGTGCCTCCCAACTGTCGGCAGCCACGACTTCGGATATCCCAATGATTTCAGGCGCGGCACTGACAAGAGCCGTGAGCCGCGCCCGCCGTTCCCGCAATGACAACAACCGCAGGTCCTGGTAGTCCTGCTCCAACAGGTCATAAGCCAGAAACCGCACCGGCACCGACTTCAGAATCTGCGCTGTCACCTGCTTGCGCCCGATCCGCTGTTGCAGATCGGCGAACGGCCTGATCTGTCCCTCGCGCCAGGCCACCAACTCCCCATCGAGCACCACGCCCTCGGGCAGGCGCGCAGCGGCTGACACGATCTCCGGGAATCGATCGGTCACCAGATCCTCCCCGCGCGACCAGATAAAACATTGCCCGCGGCGCCGGACAATCTGGCTGCGGATGCCGTCCCATTTCCACTCCGCCTGCCACTGAGCCCGGTCACCCAGCGTTTCCACGTCGGCTTCCAGTGGTGCGGCCAGAAAGAAGGGATACGGCGCGGAAAGGTCCTCAACCGGCGCCTGTGCCGACTTCAGCGACTCCCAGAATTCGGCGCTGGGAAACCAGTTACCCATCAGCCGGCGCGACACATCGGGCCTTGGTATCGACAACACTTCAGACAGTGCGCGCGTAACGAGCAACTCCGAGACACCCACCCGCAGGGACCCTGTCAGGAACTTGTTGACCAGGAAGCTCTCGCGATGAGGCAGCGTCCGCCACCACTCGACCACAACTTCCCGCTGCCGCGGTTCATCCGCCGAGCGCAACGGAAGTAGTCGCCCCTCGATCCAGTCAGACAGCGAAATCTCGGGTGCCTGCCGATCCAGCGCCCCTTCAGTGAGCAAGGCGATCGTCTCCGCGAGATCCCCTACTGTCGCCCGCGATTCCTCCACGAGCCATTCCGGCAGCCCGCACTCCTGAGTCAACCATCGATACAGCAGCGCCGGGCCGATAAAGCGCTTCAGTCGATGGCCTGACAGAATGTACGTCGCCCAAGCCGCGTCGGCCGCCGGCGCCGACTCAAAAAACCGGATCATGGCGGCGACCTTCAGGTTCGTCGACGTGGTCGTATCCAGCTCCTCGTACAGCTCGCTGAACGCTTTCATTCCTCCGCACCAAAGTCAGTTTTCAACGCACGAGACTCGAGCCCCGACTCCGTCAGGTACCGCGTCATTGCGTCCGAGTACCCATGTGTCAATAGAACCTGTCGTGCCTTGGTGGCCCGACACGTCTCAATCAGCCCGGGCCAGTCCGCATGATCGGAAAGAACGAATCCTCGGTCGTAACCTCGCCGTCGACGATCGCCGCGAATTCGCATCCATCCCGAGCAGAACCCGCTCGCGTGATCTCCAAATCGCCGCATCCAAGGCGTGCCGGCGGCACTGGGCGGCGCCATGATCAACGCGCCGCGAAAGTCATGCTTGCGATCGGATGGAATAGCCAGGTGGGCACCAAGTTCACCCCCGCGCGGCGATACACGCCTGTAAGAGAATCGATGGCGCCATGCAGATAGACCGGCTCGTTGGTAAAGCTGAGCAGCTCGGCGAGAACACGCTGGGATTTCCCCAGGGAATAGCAGAACAGGGCCGAGGCAAGTCCGCGATCCCGATTGGAGCGCCACCAGCGGTAGATTTCGCCGACCACCTGGGCGGTCTGCGGCCAGCGGTACACGGGCAGCGCGAAAGTCGCCTCACTGATAAAGACATCGCATTCGAGCTGCTCGAAGGGCGTGCAGGTCGGGTCGTACTGGCGCTTGTAGTCACCGGATACGATCCAGACCTGGCCGCCGTATTCGATGCGCACTTGCGAAGATCCCAGGATGTGGCCGGCCGGGTGCAATGACACGTTCGTGGCGCCGAGCGTCAAGCGTGCACCATAGTCGATCGGCGCGAGCTCCCGGTCCCCGCCGAGCCTCAACTTTGCGATGGGTGCGCCGGGACGTGCGACAATGTAGCGTGCGCTGCCGTGGCGCAGATGGTCGCCGTGGGCATGCGTGATCACGGCGTTTTGGACCGGCTTCCACGGATCGATGTAAAAATCGCCGGGCGGGCAGTAGAGCCCGTTCGCGGTGACTGTAACCAGTTGATCGGAATCTGAGCTCATGAGTAACGAAGAGGTCACGCTTCAGCAATGCGCCACCGCGGTACTCATGATTAGGCCGGCGGCATTTGATTACAACCCGGAAACCGCCCTTACCAACAAGATGCAGCGACCGGGCGGCACGCACTCCGGCCAGGCAGCCGCCCTGTCGGAATTCGACGCCTGCGTACAGGCCTTGCGGGCAGAGGGCGTCACCGTCTGCGCCGTCGATGACACACCGCAGCCCCCCAAGCCCGATGCCATCTTTCCCAACAACTGGGTGAGCTTCCACGAGGACGGCACGCTCGTGTTGTATCCCATGCAGGCGCAGAGCCGCCGCCGCGAGCGCCGTCCTGAAGTGATTGACACTCTGGTACAGCAGCTCGGTTTCAAAGTAACTCGGACGGTCGATCTGACTCACTACGAGGCGTCCGGTCGATTTCTGGAAGGCACCGGCAGCCTCGTGCTCGATCGTTGCAATCGCGTGGCTTTTGCCTGCACATCGCCGCGGACCCACCCGGAAGTACTGGATGACTGGGCGCGTCAACTGGGTTATGAGTGGGTGATGTTCGATGCCGCCGACCGCGGCGGTACACCTTACTACCACACCAACGTCATGATGAGTGTTGGTGCACGCATGGCTGTGTTAGGTACCTGCGCGATGTCGGCCGTGGACCGCGAGCGCGTGATCGAGAAGCTCGAAGTGAGCGGCCATGACGTGGTGGAGATCCAGTACGACGAGATTGAGCAATTCGCCGGCAACATGCTCGAGCTGGCCGTCTGGGACGAGGCCCTGGGCGATGCACGATTGCTCGTCATGTCAGAAGCCGCGCGCCGCGCCATCAGGCCGGAAGTCTTCGCGCGTCTCTCGGCCAACACGGATTACACGCTGTCGGTCCCGTTACCGACCATCGAGAGGTTGGGAGGGGGCAGTGTGCGGTGCATGCTTGCTGAAGTCTTCCTGCCGGGACGGGCACACGCGAAGTGAGTGACCTGCTGCTGAAAATCCTGTTGAGTTACCTGCTCGGCGCCATTGTGGGCAGCCAGGTGGTCGGGCGCCTGAAGGGCGGCGTCGACATTCGCAAAATGGGCAGTGGCAACGCCGGCGCAACCAACGCCCTGAGGACCCAGGGCAAGTCGTTTGCCCTGTGGGTCCTCCTGATCGACCTCGGCAAGGGTTGGCTGGCCGTCCGCGCGGTGGCCCCGCTGCTGATGCCGGGCCTCGAGCCACCGCCGTTGTACATCGCCACCTGGGAGCCGGTTGCGTGCGGGCTGGCGGTCATGATCGGACATGTCTATCCGGTCTGGCACGGGTTTCGGGGCGGGAAGGGTGTCGCTACCCTGGTGGGTGTTGTGGTGGGCCTCGATGTCACTTTGATGCTGCCCATGCTGTTGACCTGGTTCATAGCGGTCGTGATTTTCGGGTACGTGGGGCTGGCCTCCATGCTGGCCGCCGCCTCGATACCCATTTATGTGTCGTTGACGGGACTCGAGCCGGGGCTGTCGCTCACCACCTTTGGAGTAGTTGCCACCGCGCTGATTGCGTATACGCACCGAGGGAACATCGCGCGGATGCGGGCGGGGACAGAGCCGCGCGCGCGGCGACTGTGGTTGTTTGGGCGGAACGGCGGCCGATGACTGACACGCGCGCTCACACAGCCGCACGCCAACCCACCGATGGGCGCCTGCCCGCGCGGAGCGGCCGATGACTGACACTCCGCTCGTGGCGCGCCTGTTCGCCAAACTCGCTGACGGCGAGTTCCACTCCGGCGAAGCGCTAGCTGCCGACCTGGCGGTGAGTCGCAGCGCCATCTGGAAAGCCGCAAGCGCTCTCCGTGAAGCTCGGCGCGACGGTCCATGCGGTTCGCAACCGCGGTTACCGCCTTCCTGGCACAGCAGAACCTCTCGACGCCGCGCACATTTCAGCCGCTCTTTCAGACACTGCCCGCCCACACGTGGCGCGAGTCGATACCGCCTGGACGGTCGGCTCCACCAACACTGTTCTGATGGAACGTCCTTATCCACGGCTCGGTACCGGCGAGGCCTTGTTGGCGGAGTACCAGACCGCTGGTCGTGGTCGTCGAGGCCGAACCTGGCTCGCTCCCCCGGGCGGCTCCATTTGCCTGTCCTTCAGTTGGGTGTTCGGCGAAGTCCCCCGCGACCTCGGTGCGCTCGGCCTGGTCATTGGCGTGTGCGCGATGGAGGCGTTGACTCGTCTCGGTGTGGTCGGAGTAGCGCTCAAGTGGCCGAACGATCTGTTGATTGACGACCGTAAGCTGGGCGGGATACTCATTGAGCTTCGTGCGGAGTCCTCCGGTCCGGCGTGCGTTGTGATCGGCATCGGCCTCAATGTCGCGCTCGGCGCCGACTTGCTGGAGGAGATCAGCGCGACCGGCATAGCGCCCATTGATCTCGCCAGTGCGGGTTTGAAAGGGGGTCGGCGCAATGCCGTCGCCGCTGCGCTGATCAGCGCGTTTACCGAGGGGCTGCTCGAATTCGAGCGGGAAGGGCTCAAACCGTTCGTCCAGAAGTGGATGGGTGCGGATGCTTTGCGGGGGAAGCCGGTTACCGTGATGAGCAGCGAAGCCACCCCCACGAAGGGCATCGCGCGGGGTATCGACCTCGACGGCGCCTTGTTGGTCGAGACGCTTCAGGGCCTGCAGAGATTCATTTCGGGCGATGTTTCAGTGAGGGCTGACACTTGATTCTGTTGCTGATGGATATTGGCAATACCCGCGTCAAATGGGCGCGGTTGGTGGATGGGAAGATGGGCAAGCAACAAGCGGCGGCCAATGCCGGATGGACCGCGGCAGACTATGCGCGCCGCGTCATCGGCCGCGGTTGGTCGCACGGCGGGCCTGCCAACTCGCGCGGCCATGCTGCCGGCCCGGCGTTGGCGCCGCGCTCGCGTCAGCCCGCTGACGTGGACGTCGCGACACCCAACGCTGACCGCATCATCATTTCCAGCGTCGCGGGCGATCAAGTCAATCGCGCTTTGATCGCAGCCGCCCGCAAAGCCGGCGCCCCCACTCCCGAGTTTGTGACCTCCGAGCGGACTGCCGCCGGCGTCACCACTGACTACATAGACCCCTGGCGGCTAGGTGTTGACCGCTTCGTCGCCGCCATCGGTGCGTTCCATTTGGGCTCGGGTCACCCCGTCTGTGTGGTCAACGTAGGCACCGCGATGACCATCGACCTCGTCGACGGTGCCGGCCGCCACCGCGGTGGTGCCATCATTCCGGGCCCCACGCTCATGGTCAGCAGCCTGCTCGCAAATACCAACGGCATTCGCGTACGTGCCCATGGCGGGCCCGATGGGGCGACCGGCATGTTCGCCAAGACAACCCGGAACGCCATCGGCGAGGGCGCGCGTTACGCCGCCGCCGGAGCTGTCGATCGCGCAATCGAAGAGGCCCGGCTGCTCGTCGGCAACAGGCCCCTTGTGCTTCTGACGGGCGGCGGCTCAGCGGACATCAAGCCGCTCATTCGAAGTACCTGTGTGAGCCTTCCCGACCTGGTGCTGCACGGCCTGGCGGTATGGGCCCACAAAACCCCGGCCCGGCCCTTGCTGAAGCAAGCGTCCCGCAAGCGCCGGTAGCTGGTCTAGAATCAGTCTGTGCGCGCAATATTCCTCACACTTCTGGTGGCAAACCTGCTCTTCCTGGCCTGGGCCAAGTGGATCGATGCCCCGCGCGATGCGGGCGCGCACGACGCCTTGTCCCATCTTCCCAGACTCCAGCTTCGTTGGCGAAAAGGGTGCGCCGAACGCCCCGGGTACTCCCGCTCCCAACTCTCCCAACGGGCCCCATGATCCCAACCCACCAAGCGCCCCCAATGCGCCCAATGGCTCCAATGATCCCAACGCCCCCAGGCCCTCCGCATCCAACTCGCCGCCGCCCACTGCGGCTCCTGTGGATCCGTTGCCCGCGTTTGCACCTGCCACCGAGAAAGTAGCTCTTCAAGTCCCTGGCCTCTCGCAGGTCCCGCGCTGCACTTCGGTTGGCCCGTTCAACGACATTACCCATGCGGCACGCGCGGCCGGTCTGCTCACTCAGCGTGGCTTCAAACTTCACCAGCGGGCCGAAGAGGGCGAAATTATTGAGGGCTACTGGGTGTTTGTCGGTGGCCTCAATTCCGACCAGGATGTCAACCAGGTGGTCGCCCAGCTCGAGAAGCACGGTTTCACCGACGCTCACGTCATGAAGAATTTCTCGACCAACAGGCGCATTTCCGTGGGTATGTTCAGCACCCAGGAGCGTGCCCAGAAGCGGGCCGCCGCGGTCAAGGCCATGGGACTGTCGCCCGAAGTCGGCGAACGCAGGTTTCCCGGCACGGTTTATTGGGTCGATGTTGCGTTGGGCTCCGCCGAACAGAAGCCTCCACAGGAGTATTTGTTTGCCGATATCGGGCGCACGCGCGTGCAGATGCAGCCGTGCCCACCGACATTGACTCCGGTTGGTCCGCCCCCCGCGAGTCAGAGGACGGCCGTGGCGAGCGCTCCTGCGGGCAGTCAGCACTGACTGCTGCGCTCATGAGCGCTGGCCTGCGGGGACGTATGTGCGCCATTGCACCGTGTGGCCCGCGATGCCGCGCCTAGCGGTGTTGGTTCAACCACTCCGCAACATTCGCACGCACCTCTTCGAGCGCTGGACCTTGCACCCACTGGTGGGTGACACCTGGCATTACCACAAGTTTGAGCCGCTGTGTTCCGGTCACACCTGCGGGCTTCCCGTGCGAGCCGGCTGGGCCGCTGCCTGATGCGACTCGGTTGTTGTTACCTGCGCCGCCAACCTCGACACCTGCGCCTCCGTAGTGGGACTCCAGTGCATACACTAACGCTTGCGCATCCTGCGGCGAGCTCACCGTGTCATCTGCCCCTTGCAGCATCAATAGGGCGGGGCGGCTCCGGCCAATCTCCGCCGCGCGATCCACAAAGTTGGTTTGCACGGCGAGCTGCCGCGCCTCGGGCGACCAGGTGTACGTCTGATGGGTGGCGCGCTCCAACGCCCCAACGGCCTTATCCAACCCAGTCGGTGCGTTAACCGTAATCGCTGCCGCAATTCGCACGTGCTGTTCAGCCAACGCGGCAAGCACCGCCGTTCCCCCAGCGGAGAATCCAAACAAGTCAATCGCGCCGTCCTTCGGCAAACACTGCCTGTCGCGCAACGCCGACACCACCGCAGGCAATTCTTCCGCGGTGCCCATGACAATAGGCTTGAAAATGAGCATGCCGTAGTCGCGCTTTTGCCGTTGCGCGAGCCCGTCAGCGTCGTCCTTCGGTGCGCGCGCACCTGTCAATGGGAGGCCCAGGTAGACCTTGACCGCCTGGACCTCATCCAGCGGCAATGCCTGCATCAAAGTCTCAGGATCACCGGGCGGTCCGAGCCCGTGCCACAGGATAACGGGCCGGTGGGTGATGCTCTTCGGCAGACGTACAAGGGCGGGCACGCCTGCCAATGTTGTATTGATTACCTTCGGCTGGGCGTCATCGCGGACGGCCGCGCACGAGAGCTCTTCCGCTGCCGCGTCTGGCAAATGGAACAGTGTGGCCGTGGCCAAAACGGTCGCCGCCAGGAGCGCCCTGGCCAAGCCCTCCGCGCGCGGTCGGTTGACCTCGCCATTGCTGAATTCGCTGCGATTCAATTTCACGTTGCTTCCCTTTCGGTACATTTTGGTCGATTATTTCTCATTAAAAAGAGGTGCACCTGACGCAATGCAATATCAACAGACCCGCGTGCAAAGCGCAGAATTCCTACGGGTGGCGGTGGGCCACATGGGGCGCCAGGAAGCCGCTCTCGATCCTGCCAGTTACACGCTCTGGTACGAGCACGTGGCAGGCCTCAACCCGCCCCTGAGCCAGATTCTCGAGCAACGTCTCAAGACCCAATCCCCTTTGAGCGACGCCGATGTCGCTCAGCTTTACGCTACTCACATCGCTTCGCGCGAGGCCCTGGCTGTTACGCGCATTCACGAACGCTTGAGGGTTCTATTGGCGGAGACTTCCGAGGTCATCTCCCAGAGCGGCACGCACGCGGTTCAATTCGGTAAGTCATTGGAAGGCCATACCGAACGCTTGAGGCGACCTGACGCGGCGACGGCCATCCACTCTGTGCTGAGAGAGCTCCTGGTCGAGACCCAGAAGATGTCTTCGGTCAGCCTCACGCTGACGCGACAGCTCGATACCCGCGCCCAGGAAGTGAAGGCTTTGACGGAGCGGCTCGAGAAGGCGGAAGCGGTGGCCTTCAATGATCCGCTGACAGGACTCTTGAACCGGCGCGGATTTGAAAAGGCATTTGCGGATGTGGTTCCGCGCGCGGCGTCTGGGGAAGGTCCCTCCTTACTTCTGGTGGATGTCGATCGATTCAAGGAGATCAACGATGCCTACGGGCACGGCGTCGGGGATCAGGTGCTGCGGGGAGTTGCCCAGGTTCTGCGCGCCAGGATCAAGGGTGCGGACATCGCGGCACGGGTGGGCGGTGATGAGTTTGCGATTTTGCTGCCGGAAACGGCGCTCAATGGTGCCATTGCGGTGGCCGAGCAGATTCGTGCTTCACTCCAGAATGCCCGCTTGCGGAAAGCCGGCAGCGACGAACAAATCGGCCAGGTGAGCATCAGTGTCGGCGTCGCGCACAGCACCGAAGCCATTGGCCTCGATCAATTGATGCAGAAGGCGGATGGCGCGCTTTATGCGGCAAAGCGCGAAGGGCGCAATCGAGTTGAGTCGGTAGGGTCTACCCTAGCCCGCACCGTTGCCCTGACAACTGCCTCAATGTGTATTGACGGCGGGCCACGAGCGCCGCGCCGATTCACGCGATTCGCGCCGGCCGATTGACGAACACGGCAGTGGCCGCGGGCGGTTGGGATTCGAACGCCACTTCGAACAGCCGCAACGATTTCGCGGACGGCCCGCGCAACGCCGAATCAACGGCGCAACCGCCGCACTTGTGCCGCCTCCGGCTCAAAGCATTCCACAGATACACACACGCGATCATTGTCCCGATCAGCGAAGAAAAAAGCGCATTTGCGCGCAATGGAATCCACCCGCCAACCCGTTTTGGTCAGCTCGATCTGCTTCGCGGTCATGGCAGCGCGCAGATCCGATCCACCCGGCAACATTCGAAACTCCAGCGCACGACTCACCCGGTCCCGCACGACCAGCCAGCGGGGTTCGCCGGTCTTCTCCAGAGGGTCGGGTCGGCCCGGACGTGTGCTCATCCGTAGATAATGACTCAGCGGACCCGGACCTCAGCAAACCCGATTCTTAAACACTGTATGCCCGCGGTGTCCCGATCCCGCGCACCCCCTCTCAGTTTTGCATATTCCTTTCCCGTAGCATCCGCCGCTGAGCGTTTTTCCCGCGCCCGAGCCATGCGTAAGCCTCAGCCCAGCCTCCAGGTGACTGCCCCGTGTCTGACTCGCTGATTCGCGCCCTGCCGGATCTGGTGATCGGCGTTCGCCGCGACGGTGTCATTCTCGCCGTGAATGCCGGCCATGGGGTCGGCGATCTCAAACCGGCCGGCGACAGCATCGGCAAGCAGCTGGTCGAAGTGTGGCCGGAGTCCGTTGCCGAGTTGGTCAAACAGTTGACCCGCAAGGCCATTTCCAGTCGGGATACCGCCGAAGCGCACTTCCAGGACCGCGGTTGTGACTATGAGGCACGGGCCACGGCACAAGGCCCGGACCGCGCGATTTGTGTCATCCGCCCGGTGGTGCGCGACAAGCTGAACGAAACCCTCGAGACCAGCGCCGAGCGCCTCGCTCCGCAGATTGATCGCCGCGGCTTCTTGAAGCGCTTCAAGGAATCGACGGCCATGGCGTCCCTGCGCGAAAAGCCCCTGGCCGTGGCCATCATCCACATCGAGGGCCTGGCCGATATTGCGCAGGCGATTGCCCCCAAACTCTCCGAACAGATCATGACCAGCGCGGTCCTGAGACTATCCGGGGCAGCTCAGGCGGGCGAAGGTCAACCCACGTGGTACCTGGGTCAGTTGAGTGACAGCCTGCTCGCCCTCGTGCTCGATTCCGCCGACCGGACCAACATTGAAGTGTGCGTGGAGCACATTTGCGCGAGCTTGCGCGAGCCCGTGAAGTTGGCGGGCGATGTATATCAGTTGTCTCCCAGTGCCGGCGTCGCTCTTCTCGGGCAGGATGCTTCATCGGCCAAGGCGCTGTTGGACCACGCCCGCGCCGCTGTAAATGAGGCTCGCCGCGGTGGTGGCGGCCGTATCTGCTTCTTCACGGATACGTTGCGTCTGAAGTCGCTTGCTCGCATGGACATCTCGCGCGAGCTGCAGAACGCCATTACGAACGGCGAAATTCAACTTCGGTATGTCGGTCGCCACGACCTGGCAACCGGCCGGTTGGTAGCCTGGGTGGGTTACCTGCGGTGGCAACATCCGTTGCGCGGAGAGATCCGGCCGCTCGATTTCCTGCGTGTAGCCGAAACGACCGGCCTGGGAACCACCTTGTCCCGGGCCGCCATGAAATGGCTGCAACACGATTTTCTGACACTGAGCCGCCGCAGTCCGCCGGACGTCAGGATCTCGTTCGGTGCGCTCCGACACCATCTGTCACACGAGGAGTTTGTGGAGGATTTCAACCGGTTGCTCAATACCGGCGCGATCCCTGCGGAGCGCCTCGAGTTGAGAATTGCCGAGAGAAATATCGGGGTGCGGCCACCCTCCGACCTCAATCCGCTCGCCGCCGCCGGTGTTCAGTTTGTGGTCGATGAAGTGGGGCGCAGCACGATGTCCCCGGAATGGTTGGCGCGGGCCCCCATTCACGCCATGCAGTTGGATCGCGCCTGGGTGATTGCGGCGCGTAAGGACTCTGTCGCCCTCAAGGTGTGTCGCGCCAGTATCGCCGTGGCGAAGTCATTGGACTTAACGCCGATGGCCACCGGTGTCGATGATGCCGAACAACGAAACCTGCTCACCGCCCTGGGGTGCGTGCAGGGGTCGGGTGATCTGTATCTCGAATCCACCTCCGAAGCGGTGACCGCTCTCAAATCCCGGGCCGTCCGCAAACCCCCCAAGGCCCGCTGAGCCGCTGTAAACGGTCACAACCAGCGTTTTACAACTGCATTATTCGAACTGCGTCACAAATCGGCCCCGGGTCTGTGAGTGCGCGCCCGCCGTCGCCCCGCTCCAATTCCGGTCAAATGCGCTCCCACACGAAGTCAGCGCGACTTCGGGAAACGGGAAGATGTGATGAGTTTTTCACGATGGGTCTCGGCAATTTCGATTGCGTTGGGTTCGGTAGCCACGGTTTCATCCGCGGCTGACTCGATCTCCCCGGCGACACACAGAAGCGCATGGGTCCCCCGCTGCTGTATATCGTCCAGGCGGAGTCGTTGAACACGGCAGACAAGAGCGTGGTCCGCGTCAACGCAAAAGTAGAACAGGAATTCGAGATCATCCACTCTGTTTCCGCGTATCTCACGCCAAAACAGGCGGCGCTGCTGCGTAATACCCAGGGCATCCGCGTCTATGCCGATCGGCCCGTCACTGAGCGGGGCCTGCTGTCGAATGTAACTTCGACACTCAATTCAGTTTCCAGCACCACCAACAATGCGCTTGCCTCGTCGGCGGTTGGAACCGTCACGGGCAAGGTGGTTGCTCCTGTCACCTCCACCGTAGTGACCAACTCTCTGGTGAGCAGCGTGACTTCGCCTGTTGTGGGCGGCCTTTCCACGCAGACGGCCCTGAAGGACGGAACGGGTGTATCTGCGTTGACCCTCGACTATCAGACCGACTATCCGGCGCTGGTGGGTGCGGACTCACTGCAAAAGGCCGGCATCACCGGCAAAGGCGTGACGGTCGCCATTCTCGACTCCGGTCTCTGGCAGGATCTAGCCCAGAACTATGGCGGCCGGATACTGGCATCCATTGATGTAACCAACGGCGGCTCGGGCGCGGTCTCTTCGGATCCTTACGGCCACGGCACGCATGTGACTTCCATTGCGGCCGGCGGCGCACAGAATCTGGGCGGCGGCTACCTCGGCATCGCACCTCAGGCAAACCTCGTGGTGGTACGCGCTTTCGACGGCAACGGCGGTGGCCGCTACGTCGATGTCATTTCGGGAATCAACTGGATTGTTGCGCACAAACAGCAGTACAACATTCGGGTCGTAAACCTGTCTTTCGGCGCCCAGCCGCAGTCGTACTACTGGGACGATCCGCTCAACCAGGCTGTGATGGCCGCCTGGAAAGCCGGAATCGTGGTTGTCGCCGCCTCGGGTAACGAAGGCCCGAGCCCGATGACTGTCGATGTCCCCGGCAACGTGCCGTATGTCATCACCGTCGGCGCGCTGACTGACAACTACACGCCCTATGACGGCTCCGACGACCGCCTGGCTTCGTTCTCATCAACCGGTCCGACATTCGAAGGCTTCGTGAAGCCGGAGATGGTTGCTCCCGGCGGCCACATCGTGGCCTCGATGTCATCGAGCAGCTACCTGGCCAACATCGACAAGAACTCGATGAAGCCCGCCGAGGCGCTGTTCACGATGTCGGGGACGTCGATGGCCGCGGCGGTGACCACGGGTGTGGTTGCTCTGATGATTCAATCCGATCCGACCTTGACACCGGATCTCGTGAAGTGCCGTCTCATGAGCTCGGGCCGCCCCGCAATCAACCCGGACGGTACGCTCGCCTACAGTGTGTTCCAGCAGGGTGCCGGCTTGATCAACGCGGTGTCGGCCGTCAACAGCTTGGCGAGCGGCTGTGCCAACGGCGGTTTGGATATCGCTGCCGACCTCGCGGGTACCCAGCACTTCGGTGGCCCTGCCAACCAGGATGCCAATGGCAACTACTACGTGATGGACCTCAACGGTTCAACCTGGGGCGCGGCGCAGCCCGGCGACGGCATGTCGTGGTCGCAGGGTTACACCTGGTCGAAAGGCTACACCTGGACCCAGGGATATACCTGGTCCAAGGGTTACACCTGGTCGAAAGGCTATACGTGGTCCAAGGGCTACACCTGGTCCAAGGGTTATACCTGGAGCAAAGGCTACACGTGGAGCAAGTCGGTTCCCTGGTGGACCAACTCCGGTTCGGCGGCGTCACAGACCCAGCCTGCCGGCATCGAGTCGTGGGTGCCGAACGAATAGCCGCGAGCTTTAAAGTGTGACGCAGTTCCTGCCGGATATTGCGCTGCGGGAGTTACGTCAAAGCCCCGATGCCAACATAATGCAATCCTTTGCGAATGCATCTGGGGGATCGGGTAACAGCCTGGCGATCGCTGCTGATCGCCAGTGGAATGTTGATGTCCGGGGTAACTGCGACCACGAAGGCCGCGGATGCCCCGCCGCTCATCCTTGAGCATCTGACCACCAGCGACGGTCTCCCCCAAGGTACCGTCTACAGCACTCTCCAGGACTCGCAGGGATTCATCTGGCTCGGCACCGAGGACGGGCTCGTTCGCTACGACGGCCACGAGCTGGTTCGCTACGCCTATTCGCGTGACGCTCGCAACTCGCTCTCCGGCAATTTTGTCTACGAGATTCTCGAAGACGGCAGCCACGATCTGTGGTTGGCCCTCAAGGATGCGGGACTTGCACGCTGGAATCGCGCGAGCGACAGCTTCACTGTCTGGCGTCATCAAAGCGGCCGCCCCGGGTCACTGTCGAGTGATGCCGCCAGGACGCTCGCGGCGAGCCCGCAGGGTCAGATCTGGATCGGCACGAGCGATGCCGGCATCAATGTCCTCGACCCGAAGACCCAACACATCGAGCACCTGCGGCACGATGACAGCAATCCCGCATCCCTCGTTGACGATCGCATTCTGTCACTGCGACTCGACCGCTCCGGGCGCATGTGGGCCGGTACCGAGAAGGGCCTCGATCGCTGGGACCCCAGGCAGCGCGTGTTTGTTCACTACGGCGCGGTCAGCGGCAACCAGATAACAGTCATTCACGAAGATCGCGCCGGCACGCTGTGGGTAGGCAGCTTCGATGGTGGACTTGCCCACCTCGATGAGGAAGGGCGCCCCGGTCAGGTTTACCGTCACAACAGCCAAGATCCCGCCTCTCTTGCGAGCGACGACATCCGTGCGGTTCTCGATGACCACGCTGGACACCTGTGGGTTGGAACTCCGGAAGGGCTCGATCTGTTGGATCCGGCGACCCGCCAGTTTGTGCACTATCGCCAGCATGTCGTTGATGCGGACTCCTTGCGCGACTCCTACATCATGTCGCTGTTTGAGGATCAGTCCGGGCTCGTGTGGATCGGCACTCGCTCCGGCGGCGTCAGTCGCTGGAATCCGCACAGTTGGGAGCTCGGCGGCCACCGCCCCGAATGGCTGGGTGGCCGGCCGGTCACCAGCTTCGCGGCCGCGCCCGACAACCAGGTCTGGATCAGCTCACTCGGCGGCGGCCTCATGTTGTTCGATGGCGCGACCGGCAAGGCCACGGACCTCGACACGCTGCTGCATGAAGACAACGCGCTGCACGACAAGCGGGTCATGTCGCTGTTGCGTGACCGTCTGGGCAATCTGTGGATTGGAACGATGACCGACGGCCTGTGG
>JAUJYP020001392.1:0-66490 GCA_030674075.2 Linum usitatissimum
TTCAAATAATAGGCAAATGAAGTTAGATAATATTTCTTAACACTCTAAAACAATATCTATTTAAATGGATTTTTAAATATATAATCCAAGTATTTGAGGGGGTCACTCTAATGAAATTTAACTTTTTAGCAATTTCAAACATTGATGTCAAATATTAGCAAATTTGAATATTTTGAAATTTTCATGTCCGAATGGTTCATTTCCATAGGTGTTCCCTTTGGAAATCGACAAATGTTGAGGTGAAAATTGAAACTTTCTAAATGGGCTAGTATTTGAGGTGTATGTTTGAAATGGTTAAAAATTGAGATTTTGCCATGTTAAGCCCTTCAAATAATAGGCAAATGAAGTTAGATAATATTTCTTAACACTATAAAACAATATCGAGTAAAATAGATTTTTAAATTTATAATCCAAGTATTTGAGTGGGTCACTCGATGAAATTTAACTTTTAGCAATTTCAAACATTGATGTCAAATATTAGCCAATTCGAATATTTTGATGTTTTCATGTCCGAATAGTTCATTTCCGTAGGTGTTCCCTTTGGAAATCGACAAATTTTGAGGTGAAAATTGAAACTTTTTAAATGGGCTAGTATTTGAGGTATATGTTTGGAATGGTTAAAAATTGATATTTTGCCATGTTAAGCCCTTCAAATAATAGGCAAATGAAGTTAGATAATATTTCTTAACACTCTAAAACAATATCGATTTAAATGGATTTTTAAATATATAATCCATGTATTTGAGGGGGTCACTCTAATGAAATTTAACTTTTTAGCAATTTCAAACATTGATGTCAAATATTAGCAAATTTGAATATTTTGAAATTTTCATGTCCGAATGGTTCATTTCCATAGGTGTTCCCTTTGGAAATCGACAAATTTTGAGGTGAAAATTGAAACTTTCTAAATGGGCTAGTATTTGAGGTGTATGTTTGAAATGGTTAAAAATTGAGATTTTGCCATGTTAAGCCCTTCAAATAATAGGCAAATGAAGTTAGATAATATTTCTTAACACTCTAAAACAATATCGATTTAAATGGATTTTTAAATATATAATCCAAGTATTTGAGGGGGTCACTCTAATGAAATTTAACTTTTTAGCAATTTCAAACATTGATGTCAAATATTAGCAAATTTGAATATTTTGAAATTTTCATGTCCGAATGGTTCATTTCCATAGGTGTTCCCTTTGGAAATCGACAAATGTTGAGGTGAAAATTGAAACTTTCTAAATGGGCTAGTATTTGAGGTGTATGTTTGAAATGGTTAAAAATTGAGATTTTGCCATGTTAAGCCCTTCAAATAATAGGCAAATGAAGTTAGATAATATTTCTTAACACTCTAAAACAATATCGAGTAAAATAGATTTTTAAATTTATAATCCAAGTATTTGAGTGGGTCACTCGATGAAATTTAACTTTTTAGCAATTTCAAACATTGATGTCAAATATTAGCCAATTCGAATATTTTGAAGTTTTCATGTCCGAATAGTTCATTTCCGTAGGTGTTCCCTTTGGAAATCGACAAATTTTGAGGTGAAAATTGAAACTTTTTAAATGGGCTAGTATTTGAGGTATATGTTTGGAATGGTTAAAAATTGATATTTTGCCATGTTAAGCCCTTCAAATAATAGGCAAATGAAGTTAGATAATATTTCTTAACACTCTAAAACAATATCGATTTAAATGGATTTTTAAATTTATAATCCAAGTATTTGAGTGGGTCACTCTGATGAAATTTAACTTTTTAGCAATTTCAAACATTGATGTCAAATATTAGCCAATTTGAATATTTTGAAATTTTCATGTCCGAATGGTTCATTTCCATAGGTGTTCCCTTTGGAAATCGACAAATTTTGAGGTGAAAATTGAAACTTTCTAAATGGGCTAGTATTTGAGGTGTATGTTTGAAATGGTTAAAAATTGAGATTTTGCCATGTTAAGCCCTTCAAATAATAGGCAAATGAAGTTAGATAATATTTCTTAACACTCTAAAACAATATCGATTTAAATGGATTTTTAAATATATAATCCAAGTATTTGAGGGGGTCACTCTAATGAAATTTAACTTTTTAGCAATTTCAAACATTGATGTCAAATATTAGCAAATTTGAATATTTTGAAATTTTCATGTCCGAATGGTTCATTTCCATAGGTGTTCCCTTTGGAAATCGACAAATTTTGAGGTGAAAATTGAAACTTTCTAAATGGGCTAGTATTTGAGGTGTATGTTTGAAATGGTTAAAAATTGAGATTTTGCCATGTTAAGCCCTTCAAATAATAGGCAAATGAAGTTAGATAATATTTCTTAACACTCTAAAACAATATCGAGTAAAATAGATTTTTAAATTTATAATCCAAGTATTTGAGTGGGTCACTCGATGAAATTTAACTTTTTAGCAATTTCAAACATTGATGTCAAATATTAGCCAATTCGAATATTTTGAAGTTTTCATGTCCGAATAGTTCATTTCCGTAGGTGTTCCCTTTGGAAATCGACAAATTTTGAGGTGAAAATTGAAACTTTTTAAATGGGCTAGTATTTGAGGTATATGTTTGGAATGGTTAAAAATTGATATTTTGCCATGTTAAGCCCTTCAAATAATAGGCAAATGAAGTTAGATAATATTTCTTAACACTCTAAAACAATATCGATTTAAATGGATTTTTAAATATATAATCCATGTATTTGAGGGGGTCACTCTAATGAAATTTAACTTTTTAGCAATTTCAAACATTGATGTCAAATATTAGCAAATTTGAATATTTTGAAATTTTCATGTCCGAATGGTTCATTTCCATAGGTGTTCCCTTTGGAAATCGACAAATTTTGAGGTGAAAATTGAAACTTTCTAAATGGGCTAGTATTTGAGGTGTATGTTTGAAATGGTTAAAAATTGAGATTTTGCCATGTTAAGCCCTTCAAATAATAGGCAAATGAAGTTAGATAATATTTCTTAACACTCTAAAACAATATCGAGTAAAATAGATTTTTAAATTTATAATCCAAGTATTTGAGTGGGTCACTCGATGAAATTTAACTTTTTAGCAATTTCAAACATTGATGTCAAATATTAGCAAATTTGAATATTTTGAAATTTTCATGTCCGAATAGTTCATTTCCATAGGTGTTCCCTTTGGAAATCGACAAATTTTGAGGTGAAAATTGAAACTTTGTAAATGGGCTAGTATTTGAGGTGTATGTTTGAAATGGTTAAAAATTGAGATTTTGCCATGTTAAGCCCTTCAAATAATAGGCAAATGAAGTTAGATAATATTTCTTAACACTCTAAAACAATATCGATTTAAATGGATTTTTAAATATATAATCCAAGTATTTGAGGGGGTCACTCTAATGAAATTTAACTTTTTAGCAATTTCAAACATTGATGTCAAATATTAGCAAATTTGAATATTTTGAAATTTTCATGTCCGAATGTTAAGGAGGGAGAAAAGAATTTAGCAATTTCAAATTATTAAATATTAGCCAATTCGAATATTTTGATGTTTTCATGTCCGAATAGTTCATTTCCGTAGGTGTTCCCTTTGGAAATCGACAAATTTTGAGGTGAAAATTGAAACTTTTTAAATGGGCTAGTATTTGAGGTATATGTTTGGAATGGTTAAAAATTGATATTTTGCCATGTTAAGCCCTTCAAATAATAGGCAAATGAAGTTAGATAATATTTCTTAACACTCTAAAACAATATCGATTTAAATGGATTTTTAAATATATAATCCATGTATTTGAGGGGGTCACTCTAATGAAATTTAACTTTTTAGCAATTTCAAACATTGATGTCAAATATTAGCAAATTTGAATATTTTGAAATTTTCATGTCCGAATGGTTCATTTCCATAGGTGTTCCCTTTGGAAATCGACAAATGTTGAGGTGAAAATTGAAACTTTCTAAATGGGCTAGTATTTGAGGTGTATGTTTGAAATGGTTAAAAATTGAGATTTTGCCATGTTAAGCCCTTCAAATAATAGGCAAATGAAGTTAGATAATATTTCTTAACACTCTAAAACAATATCGAGTAAAATAGATTTTTAAATTTATAATCCAAGTATTTGAGTGGGTCACTCGATGAAATTTAACTTTTTAGCAATTTCAAACATTGATGTCAAATATTAGCCAATTCGACTATTTTGAAGTTTTCATGTCCGAATAGTTCATTTCCGTAGGTGTTCCCTTTGGAAATCGACAAATTTTGAGGTGAAAATTGAAACTTTGTAAATGGGCTAGTATTTGAGGTGTATGTTTGAAATGGTTAAAAATTGAGATTTTGCCATGTTAAGCCCTTCAAATAATAGGCAAATGAAGTTAGATAATATTTCTTAACACTCTAAAACAATATCTATTTAAATGGATTTTTAAATATATAATCCATGTATTTGAGGGGGTCACTCTAATGAAATTTAACTTTTTAGCAATTTCAAACATTGATGTCAAATATTAGCCAATTTGAATATTTTGAAATTTTCATGTCCGAATGGTTCATTTCCATAGGTGTTCCCTTTGGAAATCGACAAATTTTGAGGTGAAAATTGAAACTTTGTAAATGGGCTAGTATTTGAGGTGTATGTTTGAAATGGTTAAAAATTGAGATTTTGCCATGTTAAGCCCTTCAAATAATAGGCAAATGAAGTTAGATAATATTTCTGAACACTCTAAAACAATATCTATTTAAATGGATTTTTAAATATATAATCCAAGTATTTGAGGGGGTCACTCTAATGAAATTTAACTTTTTAGCAATTTCAAACATTGATGTCAAATATTAGCAAATTTGAATATTTTGAAATTTTCATGTCCGAATGGTTCATTTCCATAGGTGTTCCCTTTGGAAATCGACAAATGTTGAGGTGAAAATTGAAACTTTCTAAATGGGCTAGTATTTGAGGTGTATGTTTGAAATGGTTAAAAATTGAGATTTTGCCATGTTAAGCCCTTCAAATAATAGGCAAATGAAGTTAGATAATATTTCTTAACACTCTAAAACAATATCGAGTAAAATAGATTTTTAAATTTATAATCCAAGTATTTGAGTGGGTCACTCGATGAAATTTAACTTTTTAGCAATTTCAAACATTGATGTCAAATATTAGCCAATTCGAATATTTTGATGTTTTCATGTCCGAATAGTTCATTTCCGTAGGTGTTCCCTTTGGAAATCGACAAATTTTGAGGTGAAAATTGAAACTTTTTAAATGGGCTAGTATTTGAGGTATATGTTTGGAATGGTTAAAAATTGATATTTTGCCATGTTAAGCCCTTCAAATAATAGGCAAATGAAGTTAGATAATATTTCTTAACACTCTAAAACAATATCGATTTAAATGGATTTTTAAATATATAATCCATGTATTTGAGGGGGTCACTCTAATGAAATTTAACTTTTTAGCAATTTCAAACATTGATGTCAAATATTAGCAAATTTGAATATTTTGAAATTTTCATGTCCGAATGGTTCATTTCCATAGGTGTTCCCTTTGGAAATCGACAAATGTTGAGGTGAAAATTGAAACTTTCTAAATGGGCTAGTATTTGAGGTGTATGTTTGAAATGGTTAAAAATTGAGATTTTGCCATGTTAAGCCCTTCAAATAATAGGCAAATGAAGTTAGATAATATTTCTTAACACTCTAAAACAATATCGAGTAAAATAGATTTTTAAATTTATAATCCAAGTATTTGAGTGGGTCACTCTGATGAAATTTAACTTTTTAGCAATTTCAAACATTGATGTCAAATATTAGCCAATTCGAATATTTTGATGTTTTCATGTCCGAATAGTTCATTTCCGTAGGTGTTCCCTTTGGAAATCGACAAATTTTGAGGTGAAAATTGAAACTTTTTAAATGGGCTAGTATTTGAGGTATATGTTTGGAATGGTTAAAAATTGATATTTTGCCATGTTAAGCCCTTCAAATAATAGGCAAATGAAGTTAGATAATATTTCTTAACACTCTAAAACAATATCGATTTAAATGGATTTTTAAATATATAATCCATGTATTTGAGGGGGTCACTCTAATGAAATTTAACTTTTTAGCAATTTCAAACATTGATGTCAAATATTAGCAAATTTGAATATTTTGAAATTTTCATGTCCGAATGGTTCATTTCCATAGGTGTTCCCTTTGGAAATCGACAAATTTTGAGGTGAAAATTGAAACTTTCTAAATGGGCTAGTATTTGAGGTGTATGTTTGAAATGGTTAAAAATTGAGATTTTGCCATGTTAAGCCCTTCAAATAATAGGCAAATGAAGTTAGATAATATTTCTTAACACTCTAAAACAATATCGAGTAAAATAGATTTTTAAATTTATAATCCAAGTATTTGAGTGGGTCACTCTGATGAAATTTAACTTTTTAGCAATTTCAAACATTGATGTCAAATATTAGCCAATTCGACTATTTTGAAGTTTTCATGTCCGAATAGTTCATTTCCGTAGGTGTTCCCTTTGGAAATCGACAAATTTTGAGGTGAAAATTGAAACTTTGTAAATGGGCTAGTATTTGAGGTGTATGTTTGAAATGGTTAAAAATTGAGATTTTGCCATGTTAAGCCCTTCAAATAATAGGCAAATGAAGTTAGATAATATTTCTTAACACTCTAAAACAATATCGATTTAAATGGATTTTTAAATATATAATCCAAGTATTTGAGGGGGTCACTCTAATGAAATTTAACTTTTTAGCAATTTCAAACATTGATGTCAAATATTAGCAAATTTGAATATTTTGAAATTTTCATGTCCGAATGGTTCATTTCCATAGGTGTTCCCTTTGGAAATCGACAAATTTTGAGGTGAAAATTGAAACTTTCTAAATGGGCTAGTATTTGAGGTGTATGTTTGAAATGGTTAAAAATTGAGATTTTGCCATGTTAAGCCCTTCAAATAATAGGCAAATGAAGTTAGATAATATTTCTTAACACTCTAAAACAATATCGAGTAAAATAGATTTTTAAATTTATAATCCAAGTATTTGAGTGGGTCACTCGATGAAATTTAACTTTTTAGCAATTTCAAACATTGATGTCAAATATTAGCCAATTCGACTATTTTGAAGTTTTCATGTCCGAATAGTTCATTTCCGTAGGTGTTCCCTTTGGAAATCGACAAATTTTGAGGTGAAAATTGAAACTTTGTAAATGGGCTAGTATTTGAGGTGTATGTTTGAAATGGTTAAAAATTGAGATTTTGCCATGTTAAGCCCTTCAAATAATAGGCAAATGAAGTTAGATAATATTTCTTAACACTCTAAAACAATATCGATTTAAATGGATTTTTAAATATATAATCCAAGTATTTGAGGGGGTCACTCTAATGAAATTTAACTTTTTAGCAATTTCAAACATTGATGTCAAATATTAGCAAATTTGAATATTTTGAAATTTTCATGTCCGAATGGTTCATTTCCATAGGTGTTCCCTTTGGAAATCGACAAATTTTGAGGTGAAAATTGAAACTTTCTAAATGGGCTAGTATTTGAGGTGTATGTTTGAAATGGTTAAAAATTGAGATTTTGCCATGTTAAGCCCTTCAAATAATAGGCAAATGAAGTTAGATAATATTTCTTAACACTCTAAAACAATATCGAGTAAAATAGATTTTTAAATTTATAATCCAAGTATTTGAGTGGGTCACTCGATGAAATTTAACTTTTTAGCAATTTCAAACATTGATGTCAAATATTAGCCAATTTGAATATTTTGAAATTTTCATGTCCGAATGGTTCATTTCCATAGGTGTTCCCTTTGGAAATCGACAAATTTTGAGGTGAAAATTGAAACTTTGTAAATGGGCTAGTATTTGAGGTGTATGTTTGAAATGGTTAAAAATTGAGATTTTGCCATGTTAAGCCCTTCAAATAATAGGCAAATGAAGTTAGATAATATTTCTGAACACTCTAAAACAATATCTATTTAAATGGATTTTTAAATATATAATCCAAGTATTTGAGGGGGTCACTCTAATGAAATTTAACTTTTTAGCAATTTCAAACATTGATGTCAAATATTAGCAAATTTGAATATTTTGAAATTTTCATGTCCGAATGGTTCATTTCCATAGGTGTTCCCTTTGGAAATCGACAAATGTTGAGGTGAAAATTGAAACTTTCTAAATGGGCTAGTATTTGAGGTGTATGTTTGAAATGGTTAAAAATTGAGATTTTGCCATGTTAAGCCCTTCAAATAATAGGCAAATGAAGTTAGATAATATTTCTTAACACTCTAAAACAATATCTATTTAAATGGATTTTTAAATATATAATCCATGTATTTGAGGGGGTCACTCTAATGAAATTTAACTTTTTAGCAATTTCAAACATTGATGTCAAATATTAGCCAATTTGAATATTTTGAAATTTTCATGTCCGAATGGTTCATTTCCATAGGTGTTCCCTTTGGAAATCGACAAATTTTGAGGTGAAAATTGAAACTTTGTAAATGGGCTAGTATTTGAGGTGTATGTTTGAAATGGTTAAAAATTGAGATTTTGCCATGTTAAGCCCTTCAAATAATAGGCAAATGAAGTTAGATAATATTTCTGAACACTCTAAAACAATATCTATTTAAATGGATTTTTAAATATATAATCCAAGTATTTGAGGGGGTCACTCTAATGAAATTTAACTTTTTAGCAATTTCAAACATTGATGTCAAATATTAGCAAATTTGAATATTTTGAAATTTTCATGTCCGAATGGTTCATTTCCATAGGTGTTCCCTTTGGAAATCGACAAATGTTGAGGTGAAAATTGAAACTTTCTAAATGGGCTAGTATTTGAGGTGTATGTTTGAAATGGTTAAAAATTGAGATTTTGCCATGTTAAGCCCTTCAAATAATAGGCAAATGAAGTTAGATAATATTTCTTAACACTCTAAAACAATATCGAGTAAAATAGATTTTTAAATTTATAATCCAAGTATTTGAGTGGGTCACTCTGATGAAATTTAACTTTTTAGCAATTTCAAACATTGATGTCAAATATTAGCCAATTCGAATATTTTGAAGTTTTCATGTCCGAATAGTTCATTTCCGTAGGTGTTCCCTTTGGAAATCGAACAATTTTTAGGTGAAAATTGAAACTTTTTAAATGGGCTAGTATTTGAGGTATATGTTTGGAATGGTTAAAAATTGATATTTTGCCATGTTAAGCCCTTCAAATAATAGGCAAATGAAGTTAGATAATATTTCTTAACACTCTAAAACAATATCGATTTAAATGGATTTTTAAATTTATAATCCAAGTATTTGAGTGGGTCACTCTGATGAAATTTAACTTTTTAGCAATTTCAAACATTGATGTCAAATATTAGCCAATTCGACTATTTTGAAGTTTTCATGTCCGAATAGTTCATTTCCGTAGGTGTTCCCTTTGGAAATCGACAAATTTTGAGGTGAAAATTGAAACTTTCTAAATGGGCTAGTATTTGAGGTGTATGTTTGGAATGGTTAAAAATTGAGATTTTGCCATGTTAAGCCCTTCAAATAATAGGCAAATGAAGTTAGATAATATTTCTTAACACTCTAAAACAATATCGAGTTAAATGGATTTTTAAATATATAATCCATGTATTTGAGGGGGTCACTCTAATGAAATTTAACTTTTTAGCAATTTCAAACATTGATGTCAAATATTAGCCAATTTGAATATTTTGAAATTTTCATGTCCGAATGGTTCATTTCCATAGGTGTTCCCTTTGGAAATCGACAAATTTTGAGGTGAAAATTGAAACTTTGTAAATGGGCTAGTATTTGAGGTGTATGTTTGAAATGGTTAAAAATTGAGATTTTGCCATGTTAAGCCCTTCAAATAATAGGCAAATGAAGTTAGATAATATTTCTTAACACTCTAAAACAATATCTATTTAAATGGATTTTTAAATATATAATCCAAGTATTTGAGGGGGTCACTCTAATGAAATTTAACTTTTTAGCAATTTCAAACATTGATGTCAAATATTAGCAAATTTGAATATTTTGAAATTTTCATGTCCGAATGGTTCATTTCCATAGGTGTTCCCTTTGGAAATCGACAAATGTTGAGGTGAAAATTGAAACTTTCTAAATGGGCTAGTATTTGAGGTGTATGTTTGAAATGGTTAAAAATTGAGATTTTGCCATGTTAAGCCCTTCAAATAATAGGCAAATGAAGTTAGATAATATTTCTTAACACTCTAAAACAATATCGAGTAAAATAGATTTTTAAATTTATAATCCAAGTATTTGAGTGGGTCACTCGATGAAATTTAACTTTTTAGCAATTTCAAACATTGATGTCAAATATTAGCCAATTCGAATATTTTGATGTTTTCATGTCCGAATAGTTCATTTCCGTAGGTGTTCCCTTTGGAAATCGACAAATTTTGAGGTGAAAATTGAAACTTTTTAAATGGGCTAGTATTTGAGGTATATGTTTGGAATGGTTAAAAATTGATATTTTGCCATGTTAAGCCCTTCAAATAATAGGCAAATGAAGTTAGATAATATTTCTTAACACTCTAAAACAATATCGATTTAAATGGATTTTTAAATTTATAATCCAAGTATTTGAGTGGGTCACTCTGATGAAATTTAACTTTTTAGCAATTTCAAACATTGATGTCAAATATTAGCCAATTCGACTATTTTGAAGTTTTCATGTCCGAATAGTTCATTTCCGTAGGTGTTCCCTTTGGAAATCGACAAATTTTGAGGTGAAAATTGAAACTTTCTAAATGGGCTAGTATTTGAGGTGTATGTTTGGAATGGTTAAAAATTGAGATTTTGCCATGTTAAGCCCTTCAAATAATAGGCAAATGAAGTTAGATAATATTTCTTAACACTCTAAAACAATATCGAGTTAAATGGATTTTTAAATATATAATCCATGTATTTGAGGGGGTCACTCTAATGAAATTTAACTTTTTAGCAATTTCAAACATTGATGTCAAATATTAGCCAATGTGAATATTTTGAAATTTTCATGTCCGAATGGTTCATTTCCATAGGTGTTCCCTTTGGAAATCGACAAATTTTGAGGTGAAAATTGAAACTTTGTAAATGGGCTAGTATTTGAGGTGAATGTTTGAAATGGTTAAAAATTGAGATTTTGCCATGTTAAGCCCTTCAAATAATAGGCAAATGAAGTTAGATAATATTTCTTAACACTCTAAAACAATATCTATTTAAATGGATTTTTAAATATATAATCCAAGTATTTGAGGGGGTCACTCTAATGAAATTTAACTTTTTAGCAATTTCAAACATTGATATCAAATATTAGCAAATTCGAATATTTTGAAATTTTCATGTCCGAATGGTTCATTTCCATAGGTGTTCCCTTTGGAAATCGACAAATGTTGAGGTGAAAATTGAAACTTTCTAAATGGCCTAGTATTTGAGGTGTATGTTTGAAATGGTTAAAAATTGAGATTTTGCCATGTTAAGCCCTTCAAATAATAGGCAAATGAAGTTAGATAATATTTCTTAACACTCTAAAACAATATCGAGTAAAATAGATTTTTAAATTTATAATCCAAGTATTTGAGTGGGTCACTCTGATGAAATTTAACTTTTTAGCAATTTCAAACATTGATGTCAAATATTAGCCAATTCGAATATTTTGAAGTTTTCATGTCCGAATAGTTCATTTCCGTAATGTTCCCTTTGGAAATCGACAAATTTTGAGGTAAAAATTGAAACTTTTTAAATGGGCTAGTATTTGAGGTATATGTTTGGAATGGTTAAAAATTGATATTTTGCCATGTTAAGCCCTTCAAATAATAGGCAAATGAAGTTGGATAATATTTCTTAACACTCTAAAACAATATCGATCTAAATGGATTTTTAAATATATAATCCATGTATTTGAGGGGGTCACTCTAATCAAATTTAACTTTTTAGCAATTTCAAACATTGATGTCAAATATTAGCAAATTTGAATATTTTGAAATTTTCATGTCCGAATGGTTCATTTCCATAGGTGTTCCTTTTGGAAATCGACAAATGTTGAGGTGAAAATTGAAACTTTCTAAATGGGCTAGTATTTGAGGTGTATGTTTGAAATGGTTAAAAATTGAGATTTTGCCATGTTAAGCCCTTCAAATAATAGGCAAATTAAGTTAGATAATATTTCTTAACACTCTAAAACAATATCGAGTAAAATAGATTTTTAAATTTATAATCCAAGTATTTGAGTGGGTCACTCGATGAAATTTAACTTTTTAGCAATTTCAAACATTGATGTCAAATATTAGCCAATTCGAATATTTTGAAGTTTTCATGTCCGAATAGTTCATTTCCGTAGGTGTTCCCTTTGGAAATCGACAAATTTTGAGGTAAAAATTGAAACTTTTTAAATGGGCTAGTATTTGAGGTATATGTTTGGAATGGTTAAAAATTGATATTTTGCCATGTTAAGCCCTTCAAATAATAGGCAAATGAAGTTAGATAATATTTCTTAACACTCTAAAACAATATCGATTTAAATGGATTTTTAAATATATAATCCATGTATTTGAGGGGGTCACTCTAATGAAATTTAACTTTTTAGCAATTTCAAACATTGATGTCAAATATTAGCAAATTTGAATATTTTGAAATTTTCATGTCCGAATGGTTCATTTCCATAGGTGTTCCCTTTGGAAATCAACAAATTTTGAGGTGAAAATTGAAACTTTCTAAATGGGCTAGTATTTGAGGTGTATGTTTGGAATGGTTAAAAATTGAGATTTTGCCATGTTAAGCCCTTCAAATAATAGGCAAATGAAGTTAGATAATATTTCTTAACACTCTAAAACAATATCGAGTTAAATGGATTTTTAAATATATAATCCATGTATTTGAGGGGGTCACTCTAATGAAATTTAACTTTTTAGCAATTTCAAACATTGATGTCAAATATTAGCCAATGTGAATATTTTGAAATTTTCATGTCCGAATGGTTCATTTCCATAGGTGTTCCCTTTGGAAATCGACAAATTATGAGGTGAAAATTGAAACTTTGTAAATGGGCTAGTATTTGAGGTGAATGTTTGAAATGGTTAAAAATTGAGATTTTGCCATGTTAAGCCCTTCAAATAATAGGCAAATGAAGTTAGATAATATTTCTTAACACTCTAAAACAATATCTATTTAAATGGATTTTTAAATATATAATCCAAGTATTTGAGGGGGTCACTCTAATGAAATTTAACTTTTTAGCAATTTCAAACATTGATGTCAAATATTAGCAAATTTGAATATTTTGAAATTTTCATGTCCGAATGGTTCATTTCCATAGGTGTTCCCTTTGGAAATCAACAAATTTTGAGGTGAAAATTGAAACTTTTTAAATGGGCTAGTATTTGAGGTATATGTTTGGAATGGTTAAAAATTGATATTTTGCCATGTTAAGCCCTTCAAATAATAGGCAAATGAAGTTAGATAATATTTCTTAACACTCTAAAACAATATCGATTTAAATGGATTTTTAAATATATAATCCATGTATTTGAGGGGGCCACTCTGATGAAATTTAACTTTTTAGCAATTTCAAACATTGATGTCAAATATTAGCCAATTCGAATATTTTGAAGTTTTCATGTCCGAATAGTTCATTTCCGTAATGTTCCCTTTGGAAATCGACAAATTTTGAGGTAAAAATTGAAACTTTTTAAATGGGCTAGTATTTGAGGTATATGTTTGGAATGGTTAAAAATTGATATTTTGCCATGTTAAGCCCTTCAAATAATAGGCAAATGAAGTTGGATAATATTTCTTAACACTCTAAAACAATATCGATCTAAATGGATTTTTAAATATATAATCCATGTATTTGAGGGGGTCACTCTAATCAAATTTAACTTTTTAGCAATTTCAAACATTGATGTCAAATATTAGCAAATTTGAATATTTTGAAATTTTCATGTCCGAATGGTTCATTTCCATAGGTGTTCCTTTTGGAAATCGACAAATGTTGAGGTGAAAATTGAAACTTTCTAAATGGGCTAGTATTTGAGGTGTATGTTTGAAATGGTTAAAAATTGAGATTTTGCCATGTTAAGCCCTTCAAATAATAGGCAAATTAAGTTAGATAATATTTCTTAACACTCTAAAACAATATCGAGTAAAATAGATTTTTAAATTTATAATCCAAGTATTTGAGTGGGTCACTCGGATGAAATTTAACTTTTTAGCAATTTCAAACATTGATGTCAAATATTAGCCAATTCGAATATTTTGAAGTTTTCATGTCCGAATAGTTCATTTCCGTAGGTGTTCCCTTTGGAAATCGACAAATTTTGAGGTGAAAATTGAAACTTTTTAAATGGGCTAGTATTTGAGGTATATGTTTGGAATGGTTAAAAATTGATATTTTGCCATGTTAAGCCCTTCAAATAATAGGCAAATGAAGTTAGATAATATTTCTTAACACTCTAAAACAATATCGATTTAAATGGATTTTTAAATATATAATCCATGTATTTGAGGGGGTCACTCTAATGAAATTTAACTTTTTAGCAATTTCAAACATTGATGTCAAATATTAGCAAATTTGAATATTTTGAAATTTTCATGTCCGAATGGTTCATTTCCATAGGTGTTCCCTTTGGAAATCAACAAATTTTGAGGTGAAAATTGAAACTTTTTAAATGGGCTAGTATTTGAGGTATATGTTTGGAATGGTTAAAAATTGATATTTTGCCATGTTAAGCCCTTCAAATAATAGGCAAATGAAGTTAGATAATATTTCTTAACACTCTAAAACAATATCGATTTAAATGGATTTTTAAATATATAATCCATGTATTTGAGGGGGCCACTCTAATGAAATTTAACTTTTTAGCAATTTCAAACATTGATGTCAAATGTTAACAGATTTGAATATTTTGAAATTTTCATTTCCGAATGGTTCATTTCCATAGGTGTTCCCTTTGGAAATCGACAAATGTTGAGGTGAAAATTGAAACTTTCTAAATGGGCTAGTATTTGAGGTGTATGTTTGGAATGGTTAAAAATTGAGATTTTGCCATATTAAGCCCTTCAAATAATTGGCAAATGAAGTTAGATAATATTTCTTAACACTCTAAAACAATATCGAGTAAAACAGATTTTTAAATTTATAATCCAAGTATTTGAGTGGGTCACTGTGATGAAATTTAACTATTTAGCAATTTCAAACATTGATGTCAAATATTAGCCAATTTGAATATTTTGAAATTTTCATGTCCGAATAGTTCATTTCCGTAGGTGTTCCCTTTGGAAATCGACAAATTTTGAGGTGAAAATTGAAACTTTCTAAATGGGCTAGTATTTGAGGTGTATGTTCGGAATGGTTAAAAATTGAGGTTTCACCATGTTAAGCCCTTCAAATAATAGGCAAATGAAGTTAGATAATATTTCTTAGCACTCTAAAACAATATCGAGTAAAACAGATTTTTAAATTTATAATCCAAGTATTTGAGTGGGTCACTCGATTAAATTTAACTTTTTAGCAATTTCAAACATTGATGTCAAATATTAGCCAATTCGAATATTTTGAAGTTTTCATGTCCGAATAGTTCATTTCCGTAATGTTCCCTTTGGAAATCGACAAATTTTGAGGTAAAAATTGAAACTTTTTAAATGGGCTAGTATTTGAGGTATATGTTTGGAATGGTTAAAAATTGATATTTTGCCATGTTAAGCCCTTCAAATAATAGGCAAATGAAGTTAGATAATATTTCTTAACACTCTAAAACAATATCGATCTAAATGGATTTTTAAATATATAATCCATGTATTTGAGGGGGTCACTCTAATCAAATTTAACTTTTTAGCAATTTCAAACATTGATGTCAAATATTAGCAAATTTGAATATTTTGAAATTTTCATGTCCGAATGGTTCATTTCCATAGGTGTTCCTTTTGGAAATCGACAAATGTTGAGGTGAAAATTGAAACTTTCTAAATGGGCTAGTATTTGAGGTGTATGTTTGAAATGGTTAAAAATTGAGATTTTGCCATGTTAAGCCCTTCAAATAATAGGCAAATGAAGTTAGATAATATTTCTTAACACTCTAAAACAATATCGAGTAAAATAGATTTTTAAATTTATAATCCAAGTATTTGAGTGGGTCACTTTGATGAAATTTAACTTTTTAGCAATTTCAAACATTGATGTCAAATATTAGCCAATTCGAATATTTTGAAGTTTTCATGTCCGAATAGTTCATTTCCGTAGGTGTTCCCTTTGGAAATCGACAAATTTTGAGGTGAAAATTGAAACTTTTTAAATGGGCTAGTATTTGAGGTATATGTTTGGAATGGTTAAAAATTGATATTTTGCCATGTTAAGCCCTTCAAATAATAGGCAAATGAAGTTAGATAATATTTCTTAACACTCTAAAACAATATTGATTTAAATGGATTTTTAAATATATAATCCATGTATTTGAGGGGGTCACTCTAATGAAATTTAACTTTTTAGCAATTTCAAACATTGATGTCAAATATTAGCAAATTTGAATATTTTGAAATTTTCATGTCCGAATGGTTCATTTCCATAGGTGTTCCCTTTGGAAATCGACAAATGTTGAGGTGAAAATTGAAACTTTCTAAACGGTCTAGTATTTGAGGTGTATGTTTGAAATGGTTAAAAATTGAGATTTTGCCATGTTAAGCCCTTCAAATAATAGGCAAATGAAGTTAGATAATATTTCTTAACACTCTAAAACAATATCGAGTAAAATAGATTTTTAAATTTATAATCCATGTATTTGAGTGGGTCACTCTGATGAAATTTAACTTTTTAGCAATTTCAAAAATTGATGTCAAATATTAGCCAATTCGAATATTTTGAAGTTTTCATGTCCGAATAGTTCATTTCCGTAATGTTCCCTTTGGAAATCGACAAATTTTGAGGTAAAAATTGAAACTTTTTAAATGGGCTAGTATTTGAGGTATATGTTTGGAATGGTTAAAAATTGATATTTTGCCATGTTAAGCCCTTCAAATAATAGGCAAATGAAGTTGGATAATATTTCTTAACACTCTAAAACAATATCGATCTAAATGGATTTTTAAATATATAATCCATGTATTTGAGGGGGTCACTCTAATCAAATTTAACTTTTTAGCAATTTCAAACATTGATGTCAAATATTAGCAAATTTGAATATTTTGAAATTTTCATGTCCGAATGGTTCATTTCCATAGGTGTTCCTTTTGGAAATCGACAAATGTTGAGGTGAAAATTGAAACTTTCTAAATGGGCTAGTATTTGAGGTGTATGTTTGAAATGGTTAAAAATTGAGATTTTGCCATGTTAAGCCCTTCAAATAATAGGCAAATTAAGTTAGATAATATTTCTTAACACTCTAAAACAATATCGAGTAAAATAGATTTTTAAATTTATAATCCAAGTATTTGAGTGGGTCACTCGGATGAAATTTAACTTTTTAGCAATTTCAAACATTGATGTCAAATATTAGCCAATTCGAATATTTTGAAGTTTTCATGTCCGAATAGTTCATTTCCGTAGGTGTTCCCTTTGGAAATCGACAAATTTTGAGGTGAAAATTGAAACTTTTTAAATGGGCTAGTATTTGAGGTATATGTTTGGAATGGTTAAAAATTGATATTTTGCCATGTTAAGCCCTTCAAATAATAGGCAAATGAAGTTAGATAATATTTCTTAACACTCTAAAACAATATCGATTTAAATGGATTTTTAAATATATAATCCATGTATTTGAGGGGGTCACTCTAATGAAATTTAACTTTTTAGCAATTTCAAACATTGATGTCAAATATTAGCAAATTTGAATATTTTGAAATTTTCATGTCCGAATGGTTCATTTCCATAGGTGTTCCCTTTGGAAATCAACAAATTTTGAGGTGAAAATTGAAACTTTTTAAATGGGCTAGTATTTGAGGTATATGTTTGGAATGGTTAAAAATTGATATTTTGCCATGTTAAGCCCTTCAAATAATAGGCAAATGAAGTTAGATAATATTTCTTAACACTCTAAAACAATATCGATTTAAATGGATTTTTAAATATATAATCCATGTATTTGAGGGGGCCACTCTAATGAAATTTAACTTTTTAGCAATTTCAAACATTGATGTCAAATGTTAACAGATTTGAATATTTTGAAATTTTCATTTCCGAATAGTTCATTTCCATAGGTGTTCCCTTTGGAAATCGACAAATGTTGAGGTGAAAATTGAAACTTTCTAAATGGGCTAGTATTTGAGGTGTATGTTTGGAATGGTTAAAAATTGAGATTTTGCCATATTAAGCCCTTCAAATAATTGGCAAATGAAGTTAGATAATATTTCTTAACACTCTAAAACAATATCGAGTAAAACGGATTTTTAAATTTATAATCCAAGTATTTGAGTGGGTCACTCGTGATGAAATTTAACTATTTAGCAATTTCAAACATTGATGTCAAATATTAGCCAATTTGAATATTTTGAAATTTTCATGTCCGAATAGTTCATTT
The DNA here is from genome assembly GCA_030674075.2 of Linum usitatissimum. Classification (NCBI taxonomy): domain Eukaryota; kingdom Viridiplantae; phylum Streptophyta; class Magnoliopsida; order Malpighiales; family Linaceae; genus Linum; species Linum usitatissimum. Next base: position 18,472 of record JAUJYP020001392.1, read on the forward strand.
CCGTAGGTGTTCCCTTTGGAAATCGACAAATTTTGAGGTGAAAATTGAAACTTTCTAAATGGGCTAGTATTTGAGGTGTATGTTCGGAATGGTTAAAAATTGAGGTTTCACCATGTTAAGCCCTTCAAATAATAGGCAAATGAAGTTAGATAATATTTCTTAGCACTCTAAAACAATATCGAGTAAAAATGCATTTTTAAATTTATAATCCAAGTATTTGAGTGCGTCACTCTGATTAAATTTAACTTTTTAGCAATTTCAAACATTGATGTCAAATATTAGCCAATTCGAATATTTTGAAGTTTTCATGTCCGAATAGTTCATTTCCGTAATGTTCCCTTTGGAAATCGACAAATTTTGAGGTAAAAATTGAAACTTTTTAAATGGGCTAGTATTTGAGGTATATGTTTGGAATGGTTAAAAATTGATATTTTGCCATGTTAAGCCCTTCAAATAATAGGCAAATGAAGTTAGATAATATTTCTTAACACTCTAAAACAATATCGATCTAAATGGATTTTTAAATATATAATCCATGTATTTGAGGGGGTCACTCTAATCAAATTTAACTTTTTAGCAATTTCAAACATTGATGTCAAATATTAGCAAATTTGAATATTTTGAAATTTTCATGTCCGAATGGTTCATTTCCATAGGTGTTCCTTTTGGAAATCGACAAATGTTGAGGTGAAAATTGAAACTTTCTAAATGGGCTAGTATTTGAGGTGTATGTTTGAAATGGTTAAAAATTGAGATTTTGCCATGTTAAGCCCTTCAAATAATAGGCAAATGAAGTTAGATAATATTTCTTAACACTCTAAAACAATATCGAGTAAAATAGATTTTTAAATTTATAATCCAAGTATTTGAGTGGGTCACTCGATGAAATTTAACTTTTTAGCAATTTCAAACATTGATGTCAAATATTAGCCAATTCGAATATTTTGAAGTTTTCATGTCCGAATAGTTCATTTCCGTAGGTGTTCCCTTTGGAAATCGACAAATTTTGAGGTGAAAATTGAAACTTTTTAAATGGGCTAGTATTTGAGGTATATGTTTGGAATGGTTAAAAATTGATATTTTGCCATGTTAAGCCCTTCAAATAATAGGCAAATGAAGTTAGATAATATTTCTTAACACTCTAAAACAATATTGATTTAAATGGATTTTTAAATATATAATCCATGTATTTGAGGGGGTCACTCTAATGAAATTTAACTTTTTAGCAATTTCAAACATTGATGTCAAATATTAGCAAATTTGAATATTTTGAAATTTTCATGTCCGAATGGTTCATTTCCATAGGTGTTCCCTTTGGAAATCAACAAATTTTGAGGTGAAAATTGAAACTTTTTAAATGGGCTAGTATTTGAGGTATATGTTTGGAATGGTTAAAAATTGATATTTTGCCATGTTAAGCCCTTCAAATAATAGGCAAATGAAGTTAGATAATATTTCTTAACACTCTAAAACAATATCGATTTAAATGGATTTTTAAATATATAATCCATGTATTTGAGGGGGCCACTCTAATGAAATTTAACTTTTTAGCAATTTCAAACATTGATGTCAAATGTTAGCAGATTTGAATATTTTGAAATTTTCATTTCCGAATGGTTCATTTCCATAGGTGTTCCCTTTGGAAATCGACAAATGTTGAGGTGAAAATTGAAACTTTCTAAATGGGCTAGTATTTGAGGTGTATGTTTGGAATGGTTAAAAATGGAGATTTTGCCATATTAAGCCCTTCAAATAATTGGCAAATGAAGTTAGATAATATTTCTTAACACTCTAAAACAATATCGAGTAAAATGGATTTTTAAATTTATAATCCAAGTATTTGAGTGGGTCACTCGTGATGAAATTTAACTATTTAGCAATTTCAAACATTGATGTCAAATATTAGCCAATTTGAATATTTTGAAATTTTCATGTCCGAATAGTTCATTTCCGTAGGTGTTCCCTTTGGAAATCGACAAATTTTGAGGTGAAAATTGAAACTTTCTAAATGGGCTAGTATTTGAGGTGTATGTTTGGAATGGTTAAAAATTCAGGTTTCACCATGTTAAGCCCTTCAAATAATAGGCAAATGAAGTTAGATAATATTTCTTAGCACTCTAAAACAATATCGAGTAAAACAGATTTTTCAATTTATAATCCAAGTATTTGAGTGGGTCACTCTGATTAAATTTAACTTTTTAGCAATTTCAAACATTGATGTCAAATATTAGCCAATTTGAATATTTTGAAATTTTCATTTCCGAATAGTTCATTTCTTTAGGTGTTCCCTTTGGAAATCGACAAATTTTGAGGTGAAAATTGAAACTTTTTAAATGGGCTAGTATTTGACATGTATGTTCGGAATGGTTAAAAATTGAGGTTTCACCATGTTAAGCCCTTCAAATAATAGGCAAATGAAGTTAGATAATATTTCTTAACACTCTAAAACAATATCGAGTTAAATGGATTTTTAAATATATAATCCATGTATTTGAGGGGGTCACTCTAATGAAATTTAACATTTTAGCAATTTCAAACATTGATGTCAAATATTAGCCAATTTGAATATTTTGAAATTTTCATGTCCGAATGGTTCATTTCCATAGGTGTTCGCTTTGGAAATCGACAAATTTTGAGGTGAAAATTGAAACTTTCTAAATGGGCTAGTATTTGAGGTGTATGTTTGGAATGGTTAAAAATTGAGATTTTGCCATGTTAAGCCCTTCAAATAATAGGCAAATGAAGTTAGATAATATTTCTTAACACTCTAAAACAATATCGAGTTAAATGGATTTTTAAATATATAATCCATGTATTTGAGGGGGTCACTCTAATGAAACTTGACTTTTTAGAAATTTCCAACATTGATGTCAAATATTAGCCAATTCGAAAATTTTGAAATTTTCATGTCCGATTTGTACATTTCCATAGGTGTTCCCTTTGGAAATCGACAAATTTTGAGGTGAAAATTGAAACTTTTTAAACGGGCTAGTATTTGACGTGTATGTTCGGAATGGTTAAAAATTCAGGTTTCACCATGTTAAGCCCTTCAAATAATAGGCAAATGAAGTTAGATAAGTTTCTTACCACTCTAAAACAATATCGAGTTAAATGGATTATTAAATTTATAATCCAAGTATTTGAGGGGGTCACTCTAATCAAACATGACTTTTTAGCATTTTTCAACAGTGATGTCAAATATTAGCCAATTTGAAAATTTTGAAATTTTCATGTCCGAATGGTACATTTCCATTGGTGTTCCCTTTCGAAATCGACAAATTTTGAGGTGAAAATTAAATCTTTTTAAATGGGCTAGTATTTGACGTGTATGTTCAGAATGGTTAAAAATTCAGGTTTCACCATGTTAAGCCCTTCAAATAATAGGCAAATGAAGTTAGATAATGTTTCTTAACACTCTAAAACAATATCTAGTTAAATGGATTATTAAATTTATAATCCACGTATTTGAGGGGGTCAGTATAATGAAACTTGACTTTTTAGAAATTTCCAACATTGATGTCAAATATTAGCCAATTTGAAATTTTGAAATTTTCATGTCCGAATGGTACATTTCCATAGGTGTTCCCTTTGGAAATCGACAATTTTGAGGTGAAAATTGAAACTTTTTAAACGGGCTAGTATTTGACGTGTATGTTCGGAATGGTTAAAAATTCAGGTTTCACCATGTTAAGCCCTTCAAATAATAGGCAAATGAAGTAAGATATTGTTTATTAACACTCTAAAACAATATCGAGTTAAATGGATTATTAAATTTATAATCCAAGTATTTGAGGGGGTCACTCTAATGAAACTTGACTTTTTAGAAATTTCCAACATTGATGTCAAATATTAGGCAATTTGAAAATTTTGAAATTTTCATTTCCGAATGGTTCATTTCCATAGGTGTTCCCTTTCGAAATCGACAAATTTTGAGGTGAAAATTGAAACTTTTTAAATGGGCTAGTATATGACGTGTATGTTGGGAATGGTTAAAAATTCAGGTTTCGCCATGTTAAGCCCTTCAAATAATAGGCAAATGAAGTTAGATAATGTTTCTTAACACTCTAAAACAATATCGAGTTAAATGGATTATTAAATTTATAATCCAAGTATTTGAGGGGGTCAATCTAATGAAACTTTGACTTCTTAGAAATTTCCAACATTGATGTCAAATATTAGCCAATTCGAAAATTTTGAAATTTTCATGTCCAATTTGTACATTTCCATAGGTGTTCCCTTTGGAAATCGACAAATATTAGCAAATTTGAAAATTTTGAAATTTTCATGTCCGAATGGTTCATTTCCATAGGTGTTCCCTTTCGAAATCGACAAATTTTGAGGTGACAATTGAAACTTTTTAAATGGGCTAGTATTTGACGTGTATGTTGGGAATGGTTAAAAATTCAGGTTTCACCATGTTAAGCCCTTCAAATAATAGGCAAATGAAGTTAGATAATGTTTCTTAACACTCTAAAACAATATCTAGTTAAATGGATTATTAAATTTATAATCCAAGTATTTGAGGGGGTCACTCTAATCAAACATGACTTTTTAACATTTTTCAACAGTGATGTCAAATATTAGCCAATTTGAAAATTTTGAAATTTTCATGTCCGAATGGTACATTTACATTGGTGTTCCCTTTGGAAATCGACAAAATTTGAGGTGAAAATTGAAACTTTTTAAATGGGCTAGTATTTGACGTGTATGTTCGGAATGGTTAAAAATTCAGGTTTCACCATGTTAAGCCCTTCAAATAATAGGCAAATGAAGTTAGATAATGTTTCTTAACACTCTAAAACAATATCGAGTTAAATGGATTATTAAATTTATAATCCAAGTATTTGAGGGGGTCACTCTAATGAAACTTGACTTTTTAGAAATTTCCAACATTGATGTCAAATATTAGGCAATTTGAAAATTTTGAAATTTTCATTTCCGAATGGTTCATTTCCATAGGTGTTCCCTTTCGAAATCGACAAATTTTGAGGTGAAAATTGAAACTTTTTAAATGGGCTAGTATATGACGTGTATGTTGGGAATGGTTAAAAATTCAGGTTTCGCCATGTTAAGCCCTTCAAATAATAGGCAAATGAAGTTAGATAATGTTTCTTAACACTCTAAAACAATATCGAGTTAAATGGATTATTAAATTTATAATCCAAGTATTTGAGGGGGTCAATCTAATGAAACTTGACTTCTTAGAAATTTCCAACATTGATGTCAAATATTAGCCAATTCGAAAATTTTGAAATTTTCATGTCCGATTTGTACATTTCCATAGGTGTTCCCTTTGGAAATCGACAAATATTAGCAAATTTGAAAATTTTGAAATTTTCATGTCCGAATGGTTCATTTCCATAGGTGTTCCCTTTCGAAATCGACAAATTTTGAGGTGACAATTGAAACTTTTTAAATGGGCTAGTATTTGACGTGTATGTTGGGAATGGTTAAAAATTCAGGTTTCACCATGTTAAGCCCTTCAAATAATAGGCAAATGAAGTTAGATAATGTTTCTTAACACTCTAAAACAATATCTAGTTAAATGGATTATTAAATTTATAATCCAAGTATTTGAGGGGGTCACTCTAATGAAACATGACTTTTTAGCAATTTCCAACATTGATGTCAAATATTAGCCAATTTGAAAATTTTGAAATTTTCATGTCCGAATGGTACATTTCCATAGGTGTTCCCTTTCGAAATCGACAAATTTTGAGGTGAAAATTGAAACTTTTTAAATGGGCTAGTATTTGACGTGTATGTTCGGAATGGTTAAAAATTCAGGTTTCACCATGTTAAGCCCTTCAAATAATAGGCAAATGAAGTTAGATAATGTTTCTTAACACTCTAAAACAATATCGAGTTAAATGGATTATTAAATTTATAATCCAAGTATTTGAGGGGGTCACTATAATGAAACTTGACTTTTTAGAAATTTCCAACATTGATGTCAAATATTAGCCAATTTGAAAATTTTGAAATTTTCATGTCCGAATGGTACATTTCCATAGGTGTTCCCTTTGGAAATCGACAAATTTTGAGGTGAAAATTGAAACTTTTTAAATGGGCTAGTATTTGACGTGTATGTTCGGAATGGTTAAAAATTCAGGTTTCACCATGTTAAGCCCTTCAAATAATAGGAAAATGAAGTTAGATAATGGTTCTTAACACTCTAAAACAATATCTAGTTAAATGGATTATTAAATTTATAATCCACGTATTTGAGGGGGTCAGTATAATGAAACTTGACTTTTTAGAAATTTCCAACATTGATGTCAAATATTAGCCAATTTGAAATTTTGAAATTTTCATGTCCGAATGGTACATTTCCATAGGTGTTCCCTTTGGAAATCGACAATTTTGAGGTGAAAATTGAAACTTTTTAAACGGGCTAGTATTTGACGTGTATGTTCGGAATGGTTAAAAATTCAGGTTTCACCATGTTAAGCCCTTCAAATAATAGGCAAATGAAGTAAGATATTGTTTATTAACACTCTAAAACAATATCGAGTTAAATGGATTATTAAATTTATAATCCAAGTATTTGAGGGGGTCACTCTAATGAAACTTGACTTTTTAGAAATTTCCAACATTGATGTCAAATATTAGGCAATTTGAAAATTTTGAAATTTTCATTTCCGAATGGTTCATTTCCATAGGTGTTCCCTTTCGAAATCGACAAATTTTGAGGTGAAAATTGAAACTTTTTAAATGGGCTAGTATATGACGTGTATGTTGGGAATGGTTAAAAATTCATGTTTCGCCATGTTAAGCCCTTCAAATAATAGGCAAATGAAGTTAGATAATGTTTCTTAACACTCTAAAACAATATCGAGTTAAATGGATTATTAAATTTATAATCCAAGTATTTGAGGGGGTCAATCTAATGAAACTTGACTTCTTAGAAATTTCCAACATTGATGTCAAATATTAGCCAATTCGAAAATTTTGAAATTTTCATGTCCGATTTGTACATTTCCATAGGTGTTCCCTTTGGAAATCGACAAATATTAGCAAATTTGAAAATTTTGAAATTTTCATGTCCGAATGGTTCATTTCCATAGGTGTTCCCTTTCGAAATCGACAAATTTTGAGGTGACAATTGAAACTTTTTAAATGGGCTAGTATTTGACGTGTATGTTGGGAATGGTTAAAAATTCAGGTTTCACCATGTTAAGCCCTTCAAATAATAGGCAAATGAAGTTAGATAATGTTTCTTAACACTCTAAAACAATATCTAGTTAAATGGATTATTAAATTTATAATCCAAGTATTTGAGGGGGTCACTCTAATGAAACTTGACTTTTTAGAAATTTCCAACATTGATGTCAAATATTAGCCAATTCGAAAATTTTGAAATTTTCATGTCCGAATGGTACATTTCCATAGGTGTTCCCTTTGGAAATCGACAAATTTTGAGGTGAAAATTGAAACTTTTTAAATGGGCTAGTATTTGACGTGTATGTTCGGAATGGTTAAAAATTCAGGTTTCACCATGTTAAGCCCTTCAAATAATAGGCAAATGAAGTTAGATAATGTTTCTTAACACTCTAAAACAATATCGAGTTAAATGGATTATTAAATTTATAATCCAAGTATTTGAGGGGGTCAATATAATGAAACTTGACTTTTTAGAAATTTCCAACATTGATGTCAAATATTAGCCAATTTGAAAATTTTGAAATTTTCATGTCCGAATGGTACATTTCCATAGGTGTTCCCTTTGGAAATCGACAAATTTTGAGGTGAAAATTGAAACTTTTTAAATGGGCTAGTATTTGACGTGTATGTTGGGAATGGTTAAAAATTCAGGTTTCACCATGTTAAGCCCTTCAAATAATAGGAAAATGAAGTTAGATAATGTTTCTTAACACTCTAAAACAATATCTAGTTAAATGGATTATTAAATTTATAATCCACGTATTTGAGGGGGTCAGTCTAATGAAACTTGACTTTTTAGAAATTTCCAACATTGATGTCAAATATTAGCCAATTTGAAAATTTTGAAATTTTCATGTCCGAATGGTACATTTCCATAGGTGTTCCCTTTGGAAATCGACAAATTTTGAGGTGAAAATTGAAACTTTTTAAACGGGCTAGTATTTGACGTGTATGTTCGGAATGGTTAAAAATTCAGGTTTCACCATGTTAAGCCCTTCAAATAATAGGCAAATGAAGTTAGATAATGTTTCTTAACACTCTAAAACAATATCGAGTTAAATGGATTATTAAATTTATAATCCAAGTATTTGAGGGGGTCACTCTAATGAAACTTGACTTTTTAGAAATTTCCAACATTGATGTCAAATATTAGGCAATTTGAAAATTTTGAAATTTTCATGTCCGAATGGTTCATTTCCATAGGTGTTCCCTTTCGAAATCGACAAATTTTGAGGTGAAAATTGAAACTTTTTAAATGGGCTAGTATTTGACGTGTATGTTGGGAATGGTTAAAAATTCATGTTTCACCATGTTAAGCCCTTCAAATAATAGGCAAATGAAGTTAGATAATGTTTCTTAACACTCTAAAACAATATCGAGTTAAATGGATTATTAAATTTATAATCCAAGTATTTGAGGGGGTCAATCTAATGAAACTTGACTTCTTAGAAATTTCCAACATTGATGTCACTTTTTAGAAATTTTCATAACATTGATGTCAATTTGACACAAATATTAGCAAATTTGAAAATTTTGAAATTTTCATGTCCGAATGGTTCATTTCCATAGGTGTTCCCTTTCGAAATCGACAAATTTTGAGGTGAAAATTGAAACTTTTTAAATGGGCTAGTATTTGACGTGTATGTTGGGAATGGTTAAAAATTCAGGTTTCACCATGTTAAGCCCTTCAAATAATAGGCAAATGAAGTTAGATAATGTTTCTTAACACTCTAAAACAATATCGAGTTAAATGGATTATTAAATTTATAATCCAAGTATTTGAGGGGGTCACTCTAATGAAACTTGACTTTTTAGAAATTTCCAACATTGATGTCAAATATTAGCCAATTTGAAAATTTTGAAATTTTCATGTCCGAATGGTACATTTCCATAGGTGTTCCCTTTGGAAATCGACAAATTTTGAGGTGAAAATTGAAACTTTTTAAATGGGCTAGTATTTGACGTGTATGTTGGGAATGGTTAAAAATTCAGGTTTCACCATGTTAAGCCCTTCAAATAATAGGCAAATGAAGTTAGATAATGTTTCTTAACACTCTAAAACAATATCGAGTTAAATGGATTATTAAATTTATAATCCAAGTATTTGAGGGGGTCACTCTAATGAAACTTGACTTTTTAGCAATTTCCAACATTGATGTCAAATATTAGACAATTTGAAAATTTTGAAATTTTCATGTCCGAATGGTACATTTCCATAGGTGTTCCCTTTCGAAATCGACAAATTTTGAGGTGAAAATTGAATCTTTTTAAATGGGCTAGTATTTGACGTGTATGTTGGGAATGGTTAAAAATTCAGGTTTCACCATGTTAAGCCCTTCAAATAATAGGCAAATGAAGTTAGATAATGTTTCTTAACACTCTAAAACAATATCGAGTTAAATGGATTATTAAATTTATAATCCAAGTATTTGAGGGGGTCACTCTAATGAAACTTGACTTTTTAGAAATTTCCAACATTGATGTCAAATATTAGCCAATTTGAAAATTTTGAAATTTTCATGTCCGAATGGTACATTTCCATAGGTGTTCCCTTTGGAAATCGACAAATTTTGAGGTGAAAATTGAAACTTTTTAAATGGGCTAGTATTTGACGTGTATGTTCGGAATGGTTAAAAATTCAGGTTTCACCATGTTAAGCCCTTCAAATAATAGGCAAATGAAGTTAGATAATGTTTCTTAACACTCTAAAACAATATCGAGTTAAATGGATTATTAAATTTATAATCCAAGTATTTGAGGGGGTCAATCTAATGAAACTTGACTTTTTAGAAATTTCCAACATTGATGTCAAATATTAGCCAATTTGAAAATTTTGAAATTTTCATGTCCGAATGGTTCATTTCCATAGGTGTTCCCTTTCGAAATCGACAAATTTTGAGGTGAAAATTGAAACTTTTTAAATGGGCTAGTATTTGACGTGTATGTTGGGAATGGTTAAAAATTCAGGTTTCACCATGTTAAGCCCTTCAAATAATAGGCAAATGAAGTTAGATAATGTTTCTTAACACTCTAAAACAATATCGAGTTAAATGGATTATTAAATTTATAATCCAAGTATTTGAGGGGGTCACTCTAATGAAACTTGACTTTTTAGAAATTTCCAACATTGATGTCAAATATTAGCCAATTTGAAAATTTTGAAATTTTCATGTCCGAATGGTACATTTCCATAGGTGTTCCCTTTGGAAATCGACAAATTTTGAGGTGAAAATTGAAACTTTTTAAATGGGCTAGTATTTGACGTGTATGTTCGGAATGGTTAAAAATTCAGGTTTCACCATGTTAAGCCCTTCAAATAATAGGCAAATGAAGTTAGATAATGTTTCTTAACACTCTAAAACAATATCGAGTTAAATGGATTATTAAATTTATAATCCAAGTATTTGAGGGGGTCACTCTAATGAAACTTGACTTTTTAGAAATTTCCAACATTGATGTCAAATATTAGGCAATTTGAAAATTTTGAAATTTTCATGTCCGAATGGTTCATTTCCATAGGTGTTCCCTTTCGAAATCGACAAATTTTGAGGTGAAAATTGAAACTTTTTAAATGGGCTAGTATTTGACGTGTATGTTGGGAATGGTTAAAAATTCAGGTTTCACCATGTTAAGCCCTTCAAATAATAGGCAAATGAAGTTAGATAATGTTTCTTAACACTCTAAAACAATATCGAGTTAAATGGATTATTAAATTTATAATCCAAGTATTTGAGGGGGTCACTCTAATGAAACTTGACTTTTTAGAAATTTCCAACATTGATGTCAAATATTAGCCAATTTGAAAAATTTTGATTTTCTGTATTTTATTTTTTGTATTATTTGAAAATTTTGAAATTTTCATGTCCGAATGGTTCATTTCCATAGGTGTTCCCTTTCGAAATCGACAAATTTTGAGGTGAAAATTGAAACTTTTTAAATGGGCTAGTATTTGACGTGTATGTTGGGAATGGTTAAAAATTCAGGTTTCACCATGTTAAGCCCTTCAAATAATAGGCAAATGAAGTTAGATAATGTTTCTTAACACTCTAAAACAATATCGAGTTAAATGGATTATTAAATTTATAATCCAAGTATTTGAGGGGGTCACTCTAATGAAACTTGACTTTTTAGAAATTTCCAACATTGATGTCAAATATTAGCCAATTTGAAAATTTTGAAATTTTCATGTCCGAATGGTACATTTCCATAGGTGTTCCCTTTGGAAATCGACAAATTTTGAGGTGAAAATTGAAACTTTTTAAATGGGCTAGTATTTGACGTGTATGTTGGGAATGGTTAAAAATTCAGGTTTCACCATGTTAAGCCCTTCAAATAATAGGCAAATGAAGTTAGATAATGTTTCTTAACACTCTAAAACAATATCGAGTTAAATGGATTATTAAATTTATAATCCAAGTATTTGAGGGGGTCACTCTAATGAAACTTGACTTTTTAGAAATTTCCAACATTGATGTCAAATATTAGGCAATTTGAAAATTTTGAAATTTTCATGTCCGAATGGTTCATTTCCATAGGTGTTCCCTTTCGAAATCGACAAATTTTGAGGTGAAAATTGAAACTTTTTAAATGGGCTAGTATTTGACGTGTATGTTGGGAATGGTTAAAAATTCAGGTTTCACCATGTTAAGCCCTTCAAATAATAGGCAAATGAAGTTAGATAATGTTTCTTAACACTCTAAAACAATATCGAGTTAAATGGATTATTAAATTTATAATCCAAGTATTTGAGGGGGTCACTCTAATGAAACTTGACTTTTTAGAAATTTCCAACATTGATGTCAAATATTAGCCAATTTGAAAATTTTGAAATTTTCATGTCCGAATGGTTCATTTCCATAGGTGTTCCCTTTCGAAATCGACAAATTTTGAGGTGAAAATTGAAACTTTTTAAATGGGCTAGTATTTGACGTGTATGTTGGGAATGGTTAAAAATTCAGGTTTCACCATGTTAAGCCCTTCAAATAATAGGCAAATGAAGTTAGATAATGTTTCTTAACACTCTAAAACAATATCGAGTTAAATGGATTATTAAATTTATAATCCAAGTATTTGAGGGGGTCACTCTAATGAAACTTGACTTTTTAGAAATTTCCAACATTGATGTCAAATATTAGCCAATTTGAAAATTTTGAAATTTTCATGTCCGAATGGTTCATTTCCATAGGTGTTCCCTTTGGAAATTGACAAATTTTGAGGTGAAAATTGAAACTTTTTAAATGGGCTAGTATTTGACGTGTATGTTCGGAATGGTTAAAAATTCAGGTTTCACCATGTTAAGCCCTTCAAATAATAGGCAAATGAAGTTAGATAATGTTTCTTAACACTCTAAAACAATATCGAGTTAAATGGATTATTAAATTTATAATCCAAGTATTTGAGGGGGTCACTCTAATGAAACTTGACTTTTTAGAAATTTCCAACATTGATGTCAAATATTAGGCAATTTGAAAATTTTGAAATTTTCATGTCCGAATGGTTCATTTCCATAGGTGTTCCCTTTCGAAATCGACAAATTTTGAGGTGAAAATTGAATCTTTTTAAATGGGCTAGTATTTGACGTGTATGTTGGGAATGGTTAAAAATTCAGGTTTCACCATGTTAAGCCCTTCAAATAATAGGCAAATGAAGTTAGATAATGTTTCTTAACACTCTAAAACAATATCGAGTTAAATGGATTATTAAATTTATAATCCAAGTATTTGAGGGGGTCACTCTAATGAAACTTGACTTTTTAGAAATTTCCAACATTGATGTCAAATATTAGCCAATTTGAAAATTTTGAAATTTTCATGTCCGAATGGTTCATTTCCATAGGTGTTCCCTTTGGAAATCGACAAATTTTGAGGTGAAAATTGAAACTTTTTAAATGGGCTAGTATTTGACGTGTATGTTGGGAATGGTTAAAAATTCAGGTTTCACCATGTTAAGCCCTTCAAATAATAGGCAAATGAAGTTAGATAATGTTTCTTAACACTCTAAAACAATATCGAGTTAAATGGATTATTAAATTTATAATCCAAGTATTTGAGGGGGTCACTCTAATGAAACTTGACTTTTTAGAAATTTCCAACATTGATGTCAAATATTAGCCAATTTGAAAATTTTGAAATTTTCATGTCCGAATGGTACATTTCCATAGGTGTTCCCTTTGGAAATCGACAAATTTTGAGGTGAAAATTGAAACTTTTTAAATGGGCTAGTATTTGACGTGTATGTTGGGAATGGTTAAAAATTCAGGTTTCACCATGTTAAGCCCTTCAAATAATAGGCAAATGAAGTTAGATAATGTTTCTTAACACTCTAAAACAATATCGAGTTAAATGGATTATTAAATTTATAATCCAAGTATTTGAGGGGGTCACTCTAATGAAACTTGACTTTTTAGCAATTTCCAACATTGATGTCAAATATTAGCCAATTTGAAAATTTTGAAATTTTCATGTCCGAATGGTACATTTCCATAGGTGTTCCCTTTGGAAATCGACAAATTTTGAGGTGAAAATTGAAACTTTTTAAATGGGCTAGTATTTGACGTGTATGTTGGGAATGGTTAAAAATTCAGGTTTCACCATGTTAAGCCCTTCAAATAATAGGCAAATGAAGTTAGATAATGTTTCTTAACACTCTAAAACAATATCGAGTTAAATGGATTATTAAATTTATAATCCAAGTATTTGAGGGGGTCACTCTAATGAAACTTGACTTTTTAGAAATTTCCAACATTGATGTCAAATATTAGCCAATTTGAAAATTTTGAAATTTTCATGTCCGAATGGTACATTTCCATAGGTGTTCCCTTTGGAAATCGACAAATTTTGAGGTGAAAATTGAAACTTTTTAAATGGGCTAGTATTTGACGTGTATGTTGGGAATGGTTAAAAATTCAGGTTTCACCATGTTAAGCCCTTCAAATAATAGGCAAATGAAGTTAGATAATGTTTCTTAACACTCTAAAACAATATCGAGTTAAATGGATTATTAAATTTATAATCCAAGTATTTGAGGGGGTCACTCTAATGAAACTTGACTTTTTAGAAATTTCCAACATTGATGTCAAATATTAGGCAATTTGAAAATTTTGAAATTTTCATGTCCGAATGGTTCATTTCCATAGGAGTTCCCTATGGAAATCGACAAATTTTGAGGTGAAAATTGAAACTTTTTAAATGGGCTAGTATTTGACGTGTATGTTGGGAATGGTTAAAAATTCAGGTTTCACCATGTTAAGCCCTTCAAATAATAGGCAAATGAAGTTAGATAATGTTTCTTAACACTCTAAAACAATATCGAGTTAAATGGATTATTAAATTTATAATCCAAGTATTTGAGGGGGTCACTCTAATGAAACTTGACTTTTTAGAAATTTCCAACATTGATGTCAAATATTAGCCAATTTGAAAATTTTGAAATTTTCATGTCCGAATGGTACATTTCCATAGGTGTTCCCTTTGGAAATCGACAAATTTTGAGGTGAAAATTGAAACTTTTTAAATGGGCTAGTATTTGACGTGTATGTTGGGAATGGTTAAAAATTCAGGTTTCACCATGTTAAGCCCTTCAAATAATAGGCAAATGAAGTTAGATAATGTTTCTTAACACTCTAAAACAATATCGAGTTAAATGGATTATTAAATTTATAATCCAAGTATTTGAGGGGGTCACTCTAATGAAACTTGACTTTTTAGAAATTTCCAACATTGATGTCAAATATTAGCCAATTTGAAAATTTTGAAATTTTCATGTCCGAATGGTACATTTCCATAGGTGTTCCCTTTGGAAATCGACAAATTTTGAGGTGAAAATTGAAACTTTTTAAATGGGCTAGTATTTGACGTGTATGTTGGGAATGGTTAAAAATTCAGGTTTCACCATGTTAAGCCCTTCAAATAATAGGCAAATGAAGTTAGATAATGTTTCTTAACACTCTAAAACAATATCGAGTTAAATGGATTATTAAATTTATAATCCAAGTATTTGAGGGGGTCACTCTAATGAAACTTGACTTTTTAGAAATTTCCAACATTGATGTCAAATATTAGGCAATTTGAAAATTTTGAAATTTTCATGTCCGAATGGTTCATTTCCATAGGTGTTCCCTATGGAAATCGACAAATTTTGAGGTGAAAATTGAAACTTTTTAAATGGGCTAGTATTTGACGTGTATGTTGGGAATGGTTAAAAATTCAGGTTTCACCATGTTAAGCCCTTCAAATAATAGGCAAATGAAGTTAGATAATGTTTCTTAACACTCTAAAACAATATCGAGTTAAATGGATTATTAAATTTATAATCCAAGTATTTGAGGGGGTCACTCTAATGAAACTTGACTTTTTAGAAATTTCCAACATTGATGTCAAATATTAGGCAATTTGAAAATTTTGAAATTTTCATGTCCGAATGGTACATTTCCATAGGTGTTCCCTTTCGAAATCGACAAATTTTGAGGTGAAAATTGAATCTTTTTAAATGGGCTAGTATTTGACGTGTATGTTGGGAATGGTTAAAAATTCAGGTTTCACCATGTTAAGCCCTTCAAATAATAGGCAAATGAAGTTAGATAATGTTTCTTAACACTCTAAAACAATATCGAGTTAAATGGATTATTAAATTTATAATCCAAGTATTTGAGGGGGTCACTCTAATGAAACTTGACTTTTTAGAAATTTCCAACATTGATGTCAAATATTAGCCAATTTGAAAATTTTGAAATTTTCATGTCCGAATGGTTCATTTCCATAGGTGTTCCCTTTGGAAATTGACAAATTTTGAGGTGAAAATTGAAACTTTTTAAATGGGCTAGTATTTGACGTGTATGTTGGGAATGGTTAAAAATTCAGGTTTCACCATGTTAAGCCCTTCAAATAATAGGCAAATGAAGTTAGATAATGTTTCTTAACACTCTAAAACAATATCGAGTTAAATGGATTATTAAATTTATAATCCAAGTATTTGAGGGGGTCACTCTAATGAAACTTGACTTTTTAGAAATTTCCAACATTGATGTCAAATATTAGGCAATTTGAAAATTTTGAAATTTTCATGTCCGAATGGTTCATTTCCATAGGTGGTCCCTTTGGAAATCGACAAATTTTGAGGTGAAAATTGAAACTTTTTAAATGGGCTAGTATTTGACGTGTATGTTGGGAATGGTTAAAAATTCAGGTTTCACCATGTTAAGCCCTTCAAATAATAGGCAAATGAAGTTAGATAATGTTTCTTAACACTCTAAAACAATATCGAGTTAAATGGATTATTAAATTTATAATCCAAGTATTTGAGGGGGTCACTCTAATGAAACTTGACTTTTTAGAAATTTCCAACATTGATGTCAAATATTAGGCAATTTGAAAATTTTGAAATTTTCATGTCCGAATGGTACATTTCCATAGGTGTTCCCTATCGAAATCGACAAATTTTGAGGTGAAAATTGAAACTTTTTAAATGGGCTAGTATTTGACGTGTATGTTGGGAATGGTTAAAAATTCAGGTTTCACCATGTTAAGCCCTTCAAATAATAGGCAAATGAAGTTAGATAATGTTTCTTAACACTCTAAAACAATATCGAGTTAAATGGATTATTAAATTTATAATCCAAGTATTTGAGGGGGTCACTCTAATGAAACTTGACTTTTTAGAAATTTCCAACATTGATGTCAAATATTAGGCAATTTGAAAATTTTGAAATTTTCATGTCCGAATGGTACATTTCCATAGGTGTTCCCTATGGAAATCGACAAATTTTGAGGTGAAAATTGAAACTTTTTAAATGGGCTAGTATTTGACGTGTATGTTGGGAATGGTTAAAAATTCAGGTTTCACCATGTTAAGCCCTTCAAATAATAGGCAAATGAAGTTAGATAATGTTTCTTAACACTCTAAAACAATATCGAGTTAAATGGATTATTAAATTTATAATCCAAGTATTTGAGGGGGTCACTCTAATGAAACTTGACTTTTTAGAAATTTCCAACATTGATGTCAAATATTAGGCAATTTGAAAATTTTGAAATTTTCATGTCCGAATGGTTCATTTCCATAGGTGGTCCCTTTCGAAATCGACAAATTTTGAGGTGAAAATTGAAACTTTTTAAATGGGCTAGTATTTGACGTGTATGTTGGGAATGGTTAAAAATTCAGGTTTCACCATGTTAAGCCCTTCAAATAATAGGCAAATGAAGTTAGATAATGTTTCTTAACACTCTAAAACAATATCGAGTTAAATGGATTATTAAATTTATAATCCAAGTATTTGAGGGGGTCACTCTAATGAAACTTGACTTTTTAGAAATTTCCAACATTGATGTCAAATATTAGCCAATTTGAAAATTTTGAAATTTTCATGTCCGAATGGTACATTTCCATAGGTGTTCCCTTTGGAAATCGACAAATTTTGAGGTGAAAATTGAAACTTTTTAAATGGGCTAGTATTTGACGTGTATGTTGGGAATGGTTAAAAATTCAGGTTTCACCATGTTAAGCCCTTCAAATAATAGGCAAATGAAGTTAGATAATGTTTCTTAACACTCTAAAACAATATCGAGTTAAATGGATTATTAAATTTATAATCCAAGTATTTGAGGGGGTCACTCTAATGAAACTTGACTTTTTAGAAATTTCCAACATTGATGTCAAATATTAGGCAATTTGAAAATTTTGAAATTTTCATGTCCGAATGGTTCATTTCCATAGGTGGTCCCTTTCGAAATCGACAAATTTTGAGGTGAAAATTGAAACTTTTTAAATGGGCTAGTATTTGACGTGTATGTTGGGAATGGTTAAAAATTCAGGTTTCACCATGTTAAGCCCTTCAAATAATAGGCAAATGAAGTTAGATAATGTTTCTTAACACTCTAAAACAATATCGAGTTAAATGGATTATTAAATTTATAATCCAAGTATTTGAGGGGGTCACTCTAATGAAACTTGACTTTTTAGCAATTTCCAACATTGATGTCAAATATTAGCCAATTTGAAAATTTTGAAATTTTCATGTCCGAATGGTACATTTCCATAGGTGTTCCCTTTCGAAATCGACAAATTTTGAGTTGAAAATTGAAATCTTTTTAAATGGGCTAGTATTTGACGTGTATGTTGGGAATGGTTAAAAATTCAGGTTTCACCATGTTAAGCCCTTCAAATAATAGGCAAATGAAGTTAGATAATGTTTCTTAACACTCTAAAACAATATCGAGTTAAATGGATTATTAAATTTATAATCCAAGTATTTGAGGGGGTCACTCTAATGAAACTTGACTTTTTAGAAATTTCCAACATTGATGTCAAATATTAGGCAATTTGAAAATTTTGAAATTTTCATGTCCGAATGGTACATTTCCATAGGTGTTCCCTATGGAAATCGACAAATTTTGAGGTGAAAATTGAAACTTTTTAAATGGGCTAGTATTTGACGTGTATGTTGGGAATGGTTAAAAATTCAGGTTTCACCATGTTAAGCCCTTCAAATAATAGGCAAATGAAGTTAGATAATGTTTCTTAACACTCTAAAACAATATCGAGTTAAATGGATTATTAAATTTATAATCCAAGTATTTGAGGGGGTCACTCTAATGAAACTTGACTTTTTAGAAATTTCCAACATTGATGTCAAATATTAGGCAATTTGAAAATTTTGAAATTTTCATGTCCGAATGGTTCATTTCCATAGGTGGTCCCTTTCGAAATCGACAAATTTTGAGGTGAAAATTGAAACTTTTTAAATGGGCTAGTATTTGACGTGTATGTTGGGAATGGTTAAAAATTCAGGTTTCACCATGTTAAGCCCTTCAAATAATAGGCAAATGAAGTTAGATAATGTTTCTTAACACTCTAAAACAATATCGAGTTAAATGGATTATTAAATTTATAATCCAAGTATTTGAGGGGGTCACTCTAATGAAACTTCTGATGAAACTTGACTTTTTAGAAATTTCCAACATTGATGTCAAATATTAGCCAATTTGAAAATTTTGAAATTTTCATGTCCGAATGGTTCATTTCCATAGGTGTTCCCTTTCGAAATCGACAAATTTTGAGGTGAAAATTGAAACTTTTTAAATGGGCTAGTATTTGACGTGTATGTTGGGAATGGTTAAAAATTCAGGTTTCACCATGTTAAGCCCTTCAAATAATAGGCAAATGAAGTTAGATAATGTTTCTTAACACTCTAAAACAATATCGAGTTAAATGGATTATTAAATTTATAATCCAAGTATTTGAGGGGGTCACTCTAATGAAACTTGACTTTTTAGAAATTTCCAACATTGATGTCAAATATTAGGCAATTTGAAAATTTTGAAATTTTCATGTCCGAATGGTACATTTCCATAGGTGTTCCCTATGGAAATCGACAAATTTTGAGGTGAAAATTGAAACTTTTTAAATGGGCTAGTATTTGACGTGTATGTTGGGAATGGTTAAAAATTCAGGTTTCACCATGTTAAGCCCTTCAAATAATAGGCAAATGAAGTTAGATAATGTTTCTTAACACTCTAAAACAATATCGAGTTAAATGGATTATTAAATTTATAATCCAAGTATTTGAGGGGGTCACTCTAATGAAACTTGACTTTTTAGCAATGTCCAACATTGATGTCAAATATTAGCCAATTTGAAAATTTTGAAATTTTCATGTCCGAATGGTTCATTTCCATAGGTGGTCCCTTTCGAAATCGACAAATTTTGAGGTGAAAATTGAAATCTTTTTAAATGGGCTAGTATTTGACGTGTATGTTGGGAATGGTTAAAAATTCAGGTTTCACCATGTTAAGCCCTTCAAATAATAGGCAAATGAAGTTAGATAATGTTTCTTAACACTCTAAAACAATATCGAGTTAAATGGATTATTAAATTTATAATCCAAGTATTTGAGGGGGTCACTCTAATGAAACTTGACTTTTTAGAAATTTCCAACATTGATGTCAAATATTAGGCAATTTGAAAATTTTGAAATTTTCATGTCCGAATGGTACATTTCCATAGGTGTTCCCTATAGAAATCGACAAATTTTGAGGTGAAAATTGAAACTTTTTAAATGGGCTAGTATTTGACGTGTATGTTGGGAATGGTTAAAAATTCAGGTTTCACCATGTTAAGCCCTTCAAATAATAGGCAAATGAAGTTAGATAATGTTTCTTAACACTCTAAAACAATATCGAGTTAAATGGATTATTAAATTTATAATCCAAGTATTTGAGGGGGTCACTCTAATGAAACTTGACTTTTTAGAAATTTCCAACATTGATGTCAAATATTAGGCAATTTGAAAATTTTGAAATTTTCATGTCCGAATGGTTCATTTCCATAGGTGGTCCCTTTCGAAATCGACAAATTTTGAGGTGAAAATTGAATCTTTTTAAATGGGCTAGTATTTGACGTGTATGTTGGGAATGGTTAAAAATTCAGGTTTCACCATGTTAAGCCCTTCAAATAATAGGCAAATGAAGTTAGATAATGTTTCTTAACACTCTAAAACAATATCGAGTTAAATGGATTATTAAATTTATAATCCAAGTATTTGAGGGGGTCACTCTAATGAAACTTGACTTTTTAGAAATTTCCAACATTGATGTCAAATATTAGGCAATTTGAAAATTTTGAAATTTTCATGTCCGAATGGTTCATTTCCATAGGTGGTCCCTTTCGAAATCGACAAATTTTGAGGTGAAAATTGAATCTTTTTAAATGGGCTAGTATTTGACGTGTATGTTGGGAATGGTTAAAAATTCAGGTTTCACCATGTTAAGCCCTTCAAATAATAGGCAAATGAAGTTAGATAATGTTTCTTAACACTCTAAAACAATATCGAGTTAAATGGATTATTAAATTTATAATCCAAGTATTTGAGGGGGTCACTCTAATGAAACTTGACTTTTTAGAAATTTCCAACATTGATGTCAAATATTAGGCAATTTGAAAATTTTGAAATTTTCATGTCCGAATGGTTCATTTCCATAGGTGGTCCCTTTCGAAATCGACAAATTTTGAGGTGAAAATTGAATCTTTTTAAATGGGCTAGTATTTGACGTGTATGTTGGGAATGGTTAAAAATTCAGGTTTCACCATGTTAAGCCCTTCAAATAATAGGCAAATGAAGTTAGATAATGTTTCTTAACACTCTAAAACAATATCGAGTTAAATGGATTATTAAATTTATAATCCAAGTATTTGAGGGGGTCACTCTAATGAAACTTGACTTTTTAGAAATTTCCAACATTGATGTCAAATATTAGGCAATTTGAAAATTTTGAAATTTTCATGTCCGAATGGTTCATTTCCATAGGTGGTCCCTTTCGAAATCGACAAATTTTGAGGTGAAAATTGAATCTTTTTAAATGGGCTAGTATTTGACGTGTATGTTGGGAATGGTTAAAAATTCAGGTTTCACCATGTTAAGCCCTTCAAATAATAGGCAAATGAAGTTAGATAATGTTTCTTAACACTCTAAAACAATATCGAGTTAAATGGATTATTAAATTTATAATCCAAGTATTTGAGGGGGTCACTCTAATGAAACTTGACTTTTTAGAAATTTCCAACATTGATGTCAAATATTAGGCAATTTGAAAATTTTGAAATTTTCATGTCCGAATGGTTCATTTCCATAGGTGGTCCCTTTCGAAATCGACAAATTTTGAGGTGAAAATTGAAACTTTTTAAATGGGCTAGTATTTGACGTGTATGTTGGGAATGGTTAAAAATTCAGGTTTCACCATGTTAAGCCCTTCAAATAATAGGCAAATGAAGTTAGATAATGTTTCTTAACACTCTAAAACAATATCGAGTTAAATGGATTATTAAATTTATAATCCAAGTATTTGAGGGGGTCACTCTAATGAAACTTGACTTTTTAGAAATTTCCAACATTGATGTCAAATATTAGGCAATTTGAAAATTTTGAAATTTTCATGTCCGAATGGTTCATTTCCATAGGTGTTCCCTTTCGAAATCGACAAATTTTGAGGTGAAAATTGAATCTTTTTAAATGGGCTAGTATTTGACGTGTATGTTGGGAATGGTTAAAAATTCAGGTTTCACCATGTTAAGCCCTTCAAATAATAGGCAAATGAAGTTAGATAATGTTTCTTAACACTCTAAAACAATATCGAGTTAAATGGATTATTAAATTTATAATCCAAGTATTTGAGGGGGTCACTCTAATGAAACTTGACTTTTTAGAAATTTCCAACATTGATGTCAAATATTAGGCAATTTGAAAATTTTGAAATTTTCATGTCCGAATGGTTCATTTCCATAGGTGTTCCCTTTCGAAATCGACAAATTTTGAGGTGAAAATTGAATCTTTTTAAATGGGCTAGTATTTGACGTGTATGTTGGGAATGGTTAAAAATTCAGGTTTCACCATGTTAAGCCCTTCAAATAATAGGCAAATGAAGTTAGATAATGTTTCTTAACACTCTAAAACAATATCGAGTTAAATGGATTATTAAATTTATAATCCAAGTATTTGAGGGGGTCACTCTAATGAAACTTGACTTTTTAGAAATTTCCAACATTGATGTCAAATATTAGGCAATTTGAAAATTTTGAAATTTTCATGTCCGAATGGTTCATTTCCATAGGTGGTCCCTTTCGAAATCGACAAATTTTGAGGTGAAAATTGAATCTTTTTAAATGGGCTAGTATTTGACGTGTATGTTGGGAATGGTTAAAAATTCAGGTTTCACCATGTTAAGCCCTTCAAATAATAGGCAAATGAAGTTAGATAATGTTTCTTAACACTCTAAAACAATATCGAGTTAAATGGATTATTAAATTTATAATCCAAGTATTTGAGGGGGTCACTCTAATGAAACTTGACTTTTTAGAAATTTCCAACATTGATGTCAAATATTAGCCAATTTGAAAATTTTGAAATTTTCATGTCCGAATGGTACATTTCCATAGGTGTTCCCTTTGGAAATCGACAAATTTTGAGGTGAAAATTGAAACTTTTTAAATGGGCTAGTATTTGACGTGTATGTTGGGAATGGTTAAAAATTCAGGTTTCACCATGTTAAGCCCTTCAAATAATAGGCAAATGAAGTTAGATAATGTTTCTTAACACTCTAAAACAATATCGAGTTAAATGGATTATTAAATTTATAATCCAAGTATTTGAGGGGGTCACTCTAATGAAACTTGACTTTTTAGAAATTTCCAACATTGATGTCAAATATTAGGCAATTTGAAAATTTTGAAATTTTCATGTCCGAATGGTTCATTTCCATAGGTGGTCCCTTTCGAAATCGACAAATTTTGAGGTGAAAATTGAATCTTTTTAAATGGGCTAGTATTTGACGTGTATGTTGGGAATGGTTAAAAATTCAGGTTTCACCATGTTAAGCCCTTCAAATAATAGGCAAATGAAGTTAGATAATGTTTCTTAACACTCTAAAACAATATCGAGTTAAATGGATTATTAAATTTATAATCCAAGTATTTGAGGGGGTCACTCTAATGAAACTTGACTTTTTAGAAATTTCCAACATTGATGTCAAATATTAGGCAATTTGAAAATTTTGAAATTTTCATGTCCGAATGGTTCATTTCCATAGGTGGTCCCTTTCGAAATCGACAAATTTTGAGGTGAAAATTGAATCTTTTTAAATGGGCTAGTATTTGACGTGTATGTTGGGAATGGTTAAAAATTCAGGTTTCACCATGTTAAGCCCTTCAAATAATAGGCAAATGAAGTTAGATAATGTTTCTTAACACTCTAAAACAATATCGAGTTAAATGGATTATTAAATTTATAATCCAAGTATTTGAGGGGGTCACTCTAATGAAACTTGACTTTTTAGAAATTTCCAACATTGATGTCAAATATTAGCCAATTTGAAAATTTTGAAATTTTCATGTCCGAATGGTACATTTCCATAGGTGTTCCCTTTGGAAATCGACAAATTTTGAGGTGAAAATTGAAACTTTTTAAATGGGCTAGTATTTGACGTGTATGTTGGGAATGGTTAAAAATTCAGGTTTCACCATGTTAAGCCCTTCAAATAATAGGCAAATGAAGTTAGATAATGTTTCTTAACACTCTAAAACAATATCGAGTTAAATGGATTATTAAATTTATAATCCAAGTATTTGAGGGGGTCACTCTAATGAAACTTGACTTTTTAGAAATTTCCAACATTGATGTCAAATATTAGGCAATTTGAAAATTTTGAAATTTTCATGTCCGAATGGTTCATTTCCATAGGTGGTCCCTTTCGAAATCGACAAATTTTGAGGTGAAAATTGAATCTTTTTAAATGGGCTAGTATTTGACGTGTATGTTGGGAATGGTTAAAAATTCAGGTTTCACCATGTTAAGCCCTTCAAATAATAGGCAAATGAAGTTAGATAATGTTTCTTAACACTCTAAAACAATATCGAGTTAAATGGATTATTAAATTTATAATCCAAGTATTTGAGGGGGTCACTCTAATGAAACTTGACTTTTTAGAAATTTCCAACATTGATGTCAAATATTAGGCAATTTGAAAATTTTGAAATTTTCATGTCCGAATGGTTCATTTCCATAGGTGGTCCCTTTCGAAATCGACAAATTTTGAGGTGAAAATTGAATCTTTTTAAATGGGCTAGTATTTGACGTGTATGTTGGGAATGGTTAAAAATTCAGGTTTCACCATGTTAAGCCCTTCAAATAATAGGCAAATGAAGTTAGATAATGTTTCTTAACACTCTAAAACAATATCGAGTTAAATGGATTATTAAATTTATAATCCAAGTATTTGAGGGGGTCACTCTAATGAAACTTGACTTTTTAGAAATTTCCAACATTGATGTCAAATATTAGGCAATTTGAAAATTTTGAAATTTTCATGTCCGAATGGTTCATTTCCATAGGTGGTCCCTTTCGAAATCGACAAATTTTGAGGTGAAAATTGAATCTTTTTAAATGGGCTAGTATTTGACGTGTATGTTGGGAATGGTTAAAAATTCAGGTTTCACCATGTTAAGCCCTTCAAATAATAGGCAAATGAAGTTAGATAATGTTTCTTAACACTCTAAAACAATATCGAGTTAAATGGATTATTAAATTTATAATCCAAGTATTTGAGGGGGTCACTCTAATGAAACTTGACTTTTTAGAAATTTCCAACATTGATGTCAAATATTAGGCAATTTGAAAATTTTGAAATTTTCATGTCCGAATGGTTCATTTCCATAGGTGGTCCCTTTCGAAATCGACAAATTTTGAGGTGAAAATTGAATCTTTTTAAATGGGCTAGTATTTGACGTGTATGTTGGGAATGGTTAAAAATTCAGGTTTCACCATGTTAAGCCCTTCAAATAATAGGCAAATGAAGTTAGATAATGTTTCTTAACACTCTAAAACAATATCGAGTTAAATGGATTATTAAATTTATAATCCAAGTATTTGAGGGGGTCACTCTAATGAAACTTGACTTTTTAGAAATTTCCAACATTGATGTCAAATATTAGGCAATTTGAAAATTTTGAAATTTTCATGTCCGAATGGTACATTTCCATAGGTGTTCCCTATGGAAATCGACAAATTTTGAGGTGAAAATTGAAACTTTTTAAATGGGCTAGTATTTGACGTGTATGTTGGGAATGGTTAAAAATTCAGGTTTCACCATGTTAAGCCCTTCAAATAATAGGCAAATGAAGTTAGATAATGTTTCTTAACACTCTAAAACAATATCGAGTTAAATGGATTATTAAATTTATAATCCAAGTATTTGAGGGGGTCACTCTAATGAAACTTGACTTTTTAGAAATTTCCAACATTGATGTCAAATATTAGGCAATTTGAAAATTTTGAAATTTTCATGTCCGAATGGTTCATTTCCATAGGTGGTCCCTTTCGAAATCGACAAATTTTGAGGTGAAAATTGAATCTTTTTAAATGGGCTAGTATTTGACGTGTATGTTGGGAATGGTTAAAAATTCAGGTTTCACCATGTTAAGCCCTTCAAATAATAGGCAAATGAAGTTAGATAATGTTTCTTAACACTCTAAAACAATATCGAGTTAAATGGATTATTAAATTTATAATCCAAGTATTTGAGGGGGTCACTCTAATGAAACTTGACTTTTTAGAAATTTCCAACATTGATGTCAAATATTAGGCAATTTGAAAATTTTGAAATTTTCATGTCCGAATGGTTCATTTCCATAGGTGGTCCCTTTCGAAATCGACAAATTTTGAGGTGAAAATTGAATCTTTTTAAATGGGCTAGTATTTGACGTGTATGTTGGGAATGGTTAAAAATTCAGGTTTCACCATGTTAAGCCCTTCAAATAATAGGCAAATGAAGTTAGATAATGTTTCTTAACACTCTAAAACAATATCGAGTTAAATGGATTATTAAATTTATAATCCAAGTATTTGAGGGGGTCACTCTAATGAAACTTGACTTTTTAGAAATTTCCAACATTGATGTCAAATATTAGGCAATTTGAAAATTTTGAAATTTTCATGTCCGAATGGTTCATTTCCATAGGTGGTCCCTTTCGAAATCGACAAATTTTGAGGTGAAAATTGAATCTTTTTAAATGGGCTAGTATTTGACGTGTATGTTGGGAATGGTTAAAAATTCAGGTTTCACCATGTTAAGCCCTTCAAATAATAGGCAAATGAAGTTAGATAATGTTTCTTAACACTCTAAAACAATATCGAGTTAAATGGATTATTAAATTTATAATCCAAGTATTTGAGGGGGTCACTCTAATGAAACTTGACTTTTTAGAAATTTCCAACATTGATGTCAAATATTAGGCAATTTGAAAATTTTGAAATTTTCATGTCCGAATGGTTCATTTCCATAGGTGGTCCCTTTCGAAATCGACAAATTTTGAGGTGAAAATTGAATCTTTTTAAATGGGCTAGTATTTGACGTGTATGTTGGGAATGGTTAAAAATTCAGGTTTCACCATGTTAAGCCCTTCAAATAATAGGCAAATGAAGTTAGATAATGTTTCTTAACACTCTAAAACAATATCGAGTTAAATGGATTATTAAATTTATAATCCAAGTATTTGAGGGGGTCACTCTAATGAAACTTGACTTTTTAGAAATTTCCAACATTGATGTCAAATATTAGGCAATTTGAAAATTTTGAAATTTTCATGTCCGAATGGTTCATTTCCATAGGTGGTCCCTTTCGAAATCGACAAATTTTGAGGTGAAAATTGAATCTTTTTAAATGGGCTAGTATTTGACGTGTATGTTGGGAATGGTTAAAAATTCAGGTTTCACCATGTTAAGCCCTTCAAATAATAGGCAAATGAAGTTAGATAATGTTTCTTAACACTCTAAAACAATATCGAGTTAAATGGATTATTAAATTTATAATCCAAGTATTTGAGGGGGTCACTCTAATGAAACTTGACTTTTTAGAAATTTCCAACATTGATGTCAAATATTAGGCAATTTGAAAATTTTGAAATTTTCATGTCCGAATGGTTCATTTCCATAGGTGGTCCCTTTCGAAATCGACAAATTTTGAGGTGAAAATTGAATCTTTTTAAATGGGCTAGTATTTGACGTGTATGTTGGGAATGGTTAAAAATTCAGGTTTCACCATGTTAAGCCCTTCAAATAATAGGCAAATGAAGTTAGATAATGTTTCTTAACACTCTAAAACAATATCGAGTTAAATGGATTATTAAATTTATAATCCAAGTATTTGAGGGGGTCACTCTAATGAAACTTGACTTTTTAGAAATTTCCAACATTGATGTCAAATATTAGGCAATTTGAAAATTTTGAAATTTTCATGTCCGAATGGTTCATTTCCATAGGTGGTCCCTTTCGAAATCGACAAATTTTGAGGTGAAAATTGAAACTTTTTAAATGGGCTAGTATTTGACGTGTATGTTGGGAATGGTTAAAAATTCAGGTTTCACCATGTTAAGCCCTTCAAATAATAGGCAAATGAAGTTAGATAATGTTTCTTAACACTCTAAAACAATATCGAGTTAAATGGATTATTAAATTTATAATCCAAGTATTTGAGGGGGTCACTCTAATGAAACTTGACTTTTTAGAAATTTCCAACATTGATGTCAAATATTAGGCAATTTGAAAATTTTGAAATTTTCATGTCCGAATGGTTCATTTCCATAGGTGGTCCCTTTCGAAATCGACAAATTTTGAGGTGAAAATTGAATCTTTTTAAATGGGCTAGTATTTGACGTGTATGTTGGGAATGGTTAAAAATTCAGGTTTCACCATGTTAAGCCCTTCAAATAATAGGCAAATGAAGTTAGATAATGTTTCTTAACACTCTAAAACAATATCGAGTTAAATGGATTATTAAATTTATAATCCAAGTATTTGAGGGGGTCACTCTAATGAAACTTGACTTTTTAGAAATTTCCAACATTGATGTCAAATATTAGCCAATTTGAAAATTTTGAAATTTTCATGTCCGAATGGTACATTTCCATAGGTGTTCCCTTTGGAAATCGACAAATTTTGAGGTGAAAATTGAAACTTTTTAAATGGGCTAGTATTTGACGTGTATGTTGGGAATGGTTAAAAATTCAGGTTTCACCATGTTAAGCCCTTCAAATAATAGGCAAATGAAGTTAGATAATGTTTCTTAACACTCTAAAACAATATCGAGTTAAATGGATTATTAAATTTATAATCCAAGTATTTGAGGGGGTCACTCTAATGAAACTTGACTTTTTAGAAATTTCCAACATTGATGTCAAATATTAGCCAATTTGAAAATTTTGGAATTTTCATGTCCGAATGGTACATTCCATAGGTGTTCCCTTTCGAAATCGACAAATTTTGAGGTGAAAATTGAAACTTTTTAAATGGGCTAGTATTTGACGTGTATGTTGGGAATGGTTAAAAATTCAGGTTTCACCATGTTAAGCCCTTCAAATAATAGGCAAATGAAGTTAGATAATGTTTCTTAACACTCTAAAACAATATCGAGTTAAATGGATTATTAAATTTATAATCCAAGTATTTGAGGGGGTCACTCTAATGAAACTTGACTTTTTAGCAATTTCCAACATTGATGTCAAATATTAGCCAATTTGAAAATTTTGAAATTTTCATGTCCGAATGGTACATTTCCATAGGTGTTCCCTTTGGAAATCGACAAATTTTGAGGTGAAAATTGAAACTTTTTAAATGGGCTAGTATTTGACGTGTATGTTGGGAATGGTTAAAAATTCAGGTTTCACCATGTTAAGCCCTTCAAATAATAGGCAAATGAAGTTAGATAATGTTTCTTAACACTCTAAAACAATATCGAGTTAAATGGATTATTAAATTTATAATCCAAGTATTTGAGGGGGTCACTCTAATGAAACTTGACTTTTTAGAAATTTCCAACATTGATGTCAAATATTAGGCAATTTGAAAATTTTGAAATTTTCATGTCCGAATGGTTCATTTCCATAGGTGGTCCCTTTCGAAATCGACAAATTTTGAGGTGAAAATTGAATCTTTTTAAATGGGCTAGTATTTGACGTGTATGTTGGGAATGGTTAAAAATTCAGGTTTCACCATGTTAAGCCCTTCAAATAATAGGCAAATGAAGTTAGATAATGTTTCTTAACACTCTAAAACAATATCGAGTTAAATGGATTATTAAATTTATAATCCAAGTATTTGAGGGGGTCACTCTAATGAAACTTGACTTTTTAGAAATTTCCAACATTGATGTCAAATATTAGGCAATTTGAAAATTTTGAAATTTTCATGTCCGAATGGTTCATTTCCATAGGTGGTCCCTTTCGAAATCGACAAATTTTGAGGTGAAAATTGAATCTTTTTAAATGGGCTAGTATTTGACGTGTATGTTGGGAATGGTTAAAAATTCAGGTTTCACCATGTTAAGCCCTTCAAATAATAGGCAAATGAAGTTAGATAATGTTTCTTAACACTCTAAAACAATATCGAGTTAAATGGATTATTAAATTTATAATCCAAGTATTTGAGGGGGTCACTCTAATGAAACTTGACTTTTTAGAAATTTCCAACATTGATGTCAAATATTAGGCAATTTGAAAATTTTGAAATTTTCATGTCCGAATGGTACATTTCCATAGGTGTTCCCTATGGAAATCGACAAATTTTGAGGTGAAAATTGAAACTTTTTAAATGGGCTAGTATTTGACGTGTATGTTGGGAATGGTTAAAAATTCAGGTTTCACCATGTTAAGCCCTTCAAATAATAGGCAAATGAAGTTAGATAATGTTTCTTAACACTCTAAAACAATATCGAGTTAAATGGATTATTAAATTTATAATCCAAGTATTTGAGGGGGTCACTCTAATGAAACTTGACTTTTTAGAAATTTCCAACATTGATGTCAAATATTAGGCAATTTGAAAATTTTGAAATTTTCATGTCCGAATGGTTCATTTCCATAGGTGGTCCCTTTCGAAATCGACAAATTTTGAGGTGAAAATTGAATCTTTTTAAATGGGCTAGTATTTGACGTGTATGTTGGGAATGGTTAAAAATTCAGGTTTCACCATGTTAAGCCCTTCAAATAATAGGCAAATGAAGTTAGATAATGTTTCTTAACACTCTAAAACAATATCGAGTTAAATGGATTATTAAATTTATAATCCAAGTATTTGAGGGGGTCACTCTAATGAAACTTGACTTTTTAGAAATTTCCAACATTGATGTCAAATATTAGGCAATTTGAAAATTTTGAAATTTTCATGTCCGAATGGTTCATTTCCATAGGTGGTCCCTTTCGAAATCGACAAATTTTGAGGTGAAAATTGAATCTTTTTAAATGGGCTAGTATTTGACGTGTATGTTGGGAATGGTTAAAAATTCAGGTTTCACCATGTTAAGCCCTTCAAATAATAGGCAAATGAAGTTAGATAATGTTTCTTAACACTCTAAAACAATATCGAGTTAAATGGATTATTAAATTTATAATCCAAGTATTTGAGGGGGTCACTCTAATGAAACTTGACTTTTTAGAAATTTCCAACATTGATGTCAAATATTAGGCAATTTGAAAATTTTGAAATTTTCATGTCCGAATGGTTCATTTCCATAGGTGGTCCCTTTCGAAATCGACAAATTTTGAGGTGAAAATTGAATCTTTTTAAATGGGCTAGTATTTGACGTGTATGTTGGGAATGGTTAAAAATTCAGGTTTCACCATGTTAAGCCCTTCAAATAATAGGCAAATGAAGTTAGATAATGTTTCTTAACACTCTAAAACAATATCGAGTTAAATGGATTATTAAATTTATAATCCAAGTATTTGAGGGGGTCACTCTAATGAAACTTGACTTTTTAGAAATTTCCAACATTGATGTCAAATATTAGGCAATTTGAAAATTTTGAAATTTTCATGTCCGAATGGTTCATTTCCATAGGTGGTCCCTTTCGAAATCGACAAATTTTGAGGTGAAAATTGAATCTTTTTAAATGGGCTAGTATTTGACGTGTATGTTGGGAATGGTTAAAAATTCAGGTTTCACCATGTTAAGCCCTTCAAATAATAGGCAAATGAAGTTAGATAATGTTTCTTAACACTCTAAAACAATATCGAGTTAAATGGATTATTAAATTTATAATCCAAGTATTTGAGGGGGTCACTCTAATGAAACTTGACTTTTTAGAAATTTCCAACATTGATGTCAAATATTAGGCAATTTGAAAATTTTGAAATTTTCATGTCCGAATGGTTCATTTCCATAGGTGGTCCCTTTCGAAATCGACAAATTTTGAGGTGAAAATTGAATCTTTTTAAATGGGCTAGTATTTGACGTGTATGTTGGGAATGGTTAAAAATTCAGGTTTCACCATGTTAAGCCCTTCAAATAATAGGCAAATGAAGTTAGATAATGTTTCTTAACACTCTAAAACAATATCGAGTTAAATGGATTATTAAATTTATAATCCAAGTATTTGAGGGGGTCACTCTAATGAAACTTGACTTTTTAGAAATTTCCAACATTGATGTCAAATATTAGGCAATTTGAAAATTTTGAAATTTTCATGTCCGAATGGTTCATTTCCATAGGTGGTCCCTTTCGAAATCGACAAATTTTGAGGTGAAAATTGAATCTTTTTAAATGGGCTAGTATTTGACGTGTATGTTGGGAATGGTTAAAAATTCAGGTTTCACCATGTTAAGCCCTTCAAATAATAGGCAAATGAAGTTAGATAATGTTTCTTAACACTCTAAAACAATATCGAGTTAAATGGATTATTAAATTTATAATCCAAGTATTTGAGGGGGTCACTCTAATGAAACTTGACTTTTTAGAAATTTCCAACATTGATGTCAAATATTAGGCAATTTGAAAATTTTGAAATTTTCATGTCCGAATGGTTCATTTCCATAGGTGGTCCCTTTCGAAATCGACAAATTTTGAGGTGAAAATTGAATCTTTTTAAATGGGCTAGTATTTGACGTGTATGTTGGGAATGGTTAAAAATTCAGGTTTCACCATGTTAAGCCCTTCAAATAATAGGCAAATGAAGTTAGATAATGTTTCTTAACACTCTAAAACAATATCGAGTTAAATGGATTATTAAATTTATAATCCAAGTATTTGAGGGGGTCACTCTAATGAAACTTGACTTTTTAGAAATTTCCAACATTGATGTCAAATATTAGGCAATTTGAAAATTTTGAAATTTTCATGTCCGAATGGTTCATTTCCATAGGTGGTCCCTTTCGAAATCGACAAATTTTGAGGTGAAAATTGAATCTTTTTAAATGGGCTAGTATTTGACGTGTATGTTGGGAATGGTTAAAAATTCAGGTTTCACCATGTTAAGCCCTTCAAATAATAGGCAAATGAAGTTAGATAATGTTTCTTAACACTCTAAAACAATATCGAGTTAAATGGATTATTAAATTTATAATCCAAGTATTTGAGGGGGTCACTCTAATGAAACTTGACTTTTTAGAAATTTCCAACATTGATGTCAAATATTAGGCAATTTGAAAATTTTGAAATTTTCATGTCCGAATGGTTCATTTCCATAGGTGGTCCCTTTCGAAATCGACAAATTTTGAGGTGAAAATTGAATCTTTTTAAATGGGCTAGTATTTGACGTGTATGTTGGGAATGGTTAAAAATTCAGGTTTCACCATGTTAAGCCCTTCAAATAATAGGCAAATGAAGTTAGATAATGTTTCTTAACACTCTAAAACAATATCGAGTTAAATGGATTATTAAATTTATAATCCAAGTATTTGAGGGGGTCACTCTAATGAAACTTGACTTTTTAGAAATTTCCAACATTGATGTCAAATATTAGGCAATTTGAAAATTTTGAAATTTTCATGTCCGAATGGTTCATTTCCATAGGTGGTCCCTTTCGAAATCGACAAATTTTGAGGTGAAAATTGAATCTTTTTAAATGGGCTAGTATTTGACGTGTATGTTGGGAATGGTTAAAAATTCAGGTTTCACCATGTTAAGCCCTTCAAATAATAGGCAAATGAAGTTAGATAATGTTTCTTAACACTCTAAAACAATATCGAGTTAAATGGATTATTAAATTTATAATCCAAGTATTTGAGGGGGTCACTCTAATGAAACTTGACTTTTTAGAAATTTCCAACATTGATGTCAAATATTAGGCAATTTGAAAATTTTGAAATTTTCATGTCCGAATGGTTCATTTCCATAGGTGGTCCCTTTCGAAATCGACAAATTTTGAGGTGAAAATTGAATCTTTTTAAATGGGCTAGTATTTGACGTGTATGTTGGGAATGGTTAAAAATTCAGGTTTCACCATGTTAAGCCCTTCAAATAATAGGCAAATGAAGTTAGATAATGTTTCTTAACACTCTAAAACAATATCGAGTTAAATGGATTATTAAATTTATAATCCAAGTATTTGAGGGGGTCACTCTAATGAAACTTGACTTTTTAGAAATTTCCAACATTGATGTCAAATATTAGGCAATTTGAAAATTTTGAAATTTTCATGTCCGAATGGTTCATTTCCATAGGTGGTCCCTTTCGAAATCGACAAATTTTGAGGTGAAAATTGAATCTTTTTAAATGGGCTAGTATTTGACGTGTATGTTGGGAATGGTTAAAAATTCAGGTTTCACCATGTTAAGCCCTTCAAATAATAGGCAAATGAAGTTAGATAATGTTTCTTAACACTCTAAAACAATATCGAGTTAAATGGATTATTAAATTTATAATCCAAGTATTTGAGGGGGTCACTCTAATGAAACTTGACTTTTTAGAAATTTCCAACATTGATGTCAAATATTAGGCAATTTGAAAATTTTGAAATTTTCATGTCCGAATGGTTCATTTCCATAGGTGGTCCCTTTCGAAATCGACAAATTTTGAGGTGAAAATTGAATCTTTTTAAATGGGCTAGTATTTGACGTGTATGTTGGGAATGGTTAAAAATTCAGGTTTCACCATGTTAAGCCCTTCAAATAATAGGCAAATGAAGTTAGATAATGTTTCTTAACACTCTAAAACAATATCGAGTTAAATGGATTATTAAATTTATAATCCAAGTATTTGAGGGGGTCACTCTAATGAAACTTGACTTTTTAGAAATTTCCAACATTGATGTCAAATATTAGGCAATTTGAAAATTTTGAAATTTTCATGTCCGAATGGTTCATTTCCATAGGTGGTCCCTTTCGAAATCGACAAATTTTGAGGTGAAAATTGAATCTTTTTAAATGGGCTAGTATTTGACGTGTATGTTGGGAATGGTTAAAAATTCAGGTTTCACCATGTTAAGCCCTTCAAATAATAGGCAAATGAAGTTAGATAATGTTTCTTAACACTCTAAAACAATATCGAGTTAAATGGATTATTAAATTTATAATCCAAGTATTTGAGGGGGTCACTCTAATGAAACTTGACTTTTTAGAAATTTCCAACATTGATGTCAAATATTAGGCAATTTGAAAATTTTGAAATTTTCATGTCCGAATGGTTCATTTCCATAGGTGGTCCCTTTCGAAATCGACAAATTTTGAGGTGAAAATTGAATCTTTTTAAATGGGCTAGTATTTGACGTGTATGTTGGGAATGGTTAAAAATTCAGGTTTCACCATGTTAAGCCCTTCAAATAATAGGCAAATGAAGTTAGATAATGTTTCTTAACACTCTAAAACAATATCGAGTTAAATGGATTATTAAATTTATAATCCAAGTATTTGAGGGGGTCACTCTAATGAAACTTGACTTTTTAGAAATTTCCAACATTGATGTCAAATATTAGGCAATTTGAAAATTTTGAAATTTTCATGTCCGAATGGTTCATTTCCATAGGTGGTCCCTTTCGAAATCGACAAATTTTGAGGTGAAAATTGAATCTTTTTAAATGGGCTAGTATTTGACGTGTATGTTGGGAATGGTTAAAAATTCAGGTTTCACCATGTTAAGCCCTTCAAATAATAGGCAAATGAAGTTAGATAATGTTTCTTAACACTCTAAAACAATATCGAGTTAAATGGATTATTAAATTTATAATCCAAGTATTTGAGGGGGTCACTCTAATGAAACTTGACTTTTTAGAAATTTCCAACATTGATGTCAAATATTAGGCAATTTGAAAATTTTGAAATTTTCATGTCCGAATGGTTCATTTCCATAGGTGGTCCCTTTCGAAATCGACAAATTTTGAGGTGAAAATTGAATCTTTTTAAATGGGCTAGTATTTGACGTGTATGTTGGGAATGGTTAAAAATTCAGGTTTCACCATGTTAAGCCCTTCAAATAATAGGCAAATGAAGTTAGATAATGTTTCTTAACACTCTAAAACAATATCGAGTTAAATGGATTATTAAATTTATAATCCAAGTATTTGAGGGGGTCACTCTAATGAAACTTGACTTTTTAGAAATTTCCAACATTGATGTCAAA
This sequence comes from Linum usitatissimum, assembly GCA_030674075.2. Taxonomy (NCBI): domain Eukaryota; kingdom Viridiplantae; phylum Streptophyta; class Magnoliopsida; order Malpighiales; family Linaceae; genus Linum; species Linum usitatissimum. Next base: position 54,503 of record JAUJYP020001392.1, read on the forward strand.
TATTAGGCAATTTGAAAATTTTGAAATTTTCATGTCCGAATGGTTCATTTCCATAGGTGGTCCCTTTCGAAATCGACAAATTTTGAGGTGAAAATTGAATCTTTTTAAATGGGCTAGTATTTGACGTGTATGTTGGGAATGGTTAAAAATTCAGGTTTCACCATGTTAAGCCCTTCAAATAATAGGCAAATGAAGTTAGATAATGTTTCTTAACACTCTAAAACAATATCGAGTTAAATGGATTATTAAATTTATAATCCAAGTATTTGAGGGGGTCACTCTAATGAAACTTGACTTTTTAGAAATTTCCAACATTGATGTCAAATATTAGGCAATTTGAAAATTTTGAAATTTTCATGTCCGAATGGTTCATTTCCATAGGTGGTCCCTTTCGAAATCGACAAATTTTGAGGTGAAAATTGAATCTTTTTAAATGGGCTAGTATTTGACGTGTATGTTGGGAATGGTTAAAAATTCAGGTTTCACCATGTTAAGCCCTTCAAATAATAGGCAAATGAAGTTAGATAATGTTTCTTAACACTCTAAAACAATATCGAGTTAAATGGATTATTAAATTTATAATCCAAGTATTTGAGGGGGTCACTCTAATGAAACTTGACTTTTTAGAAATTTCCAACATTGATGTCAAATATTAGGCAATTTGAAAATTTTGAAATTTTCATGTCCGAATGGTTCATTTCCATAGGTGGTCCCTTTCGAAATCGACAAATTTTGAGGTGAAAATTGAATCTTTTTAAATGGGCTAGTATTTGACGTGTATGTTGGGAATGGTTAAAAATTCAGGTTTCACCATGTTAAGCCCTTCAAATAATAGGCAAATGAAGTTAGATAATGTTTCTTAACACTCTAAAACAATATCGAGTTAAATGGATTATTAAATTTATAATCCAAGTATTTGAGGGGGTCACTCTAATGAAACTTGACTTTTTAGAAATTTCCAACATTGATGTCAAATATTAGGCAATTTGAAAATTTTGAAATTTTCATGTCCGAATGGTTCATTTCCATAGGTGGTCCCTTTCGAAATCGACAAATTTTGAGGTGAAAATTGAATCTTTTTAAATGGGCTAGTATTTGACGTGTATGTTGGGAATGGTTAAAAATTCAGGTTTCACCATGTTAAGCCCTTCAAATAATAGGCAAATGAAGTTAGATAATGTTTCTTAACACTCTAAAACAATATCGAGTTAAATGGATTATTAAATTTATAATCCAAGTATTTGAGGGGGTCACTCTAATGAAACTTGACTTTTTAGAAATTTCCAACATTGATGTCAAATATTAGGCAATTTGAAAATTTTGAAATTTTCATGTCCGAATGGTTCATTTCCATAGGTGGTCCCTTTCGAAATCGACAAATTTTGAGGTGAAAATTGAATCTTTTTAAATGGGCTAGTATTTGACGTGTATGTTGGGAATGGTTAAAAATTCAGGTTTCACCATGTTAAGCCCTTCAAATAATAGGCAAATGAAGTTAGATAATGTTTCTTAACACTCTAAAACAATATCGAGTTAAATGGATTATTAAATTTATAATCCAAGTATTTGAGGGGGTCACTCTAATGAAACTTGACTTTTTAGAAATTTCCAACATTGATGTCAAATATTAGGCAATTTGAAAATTTTGAAATTTTCATGTCCGAATGGTTCATTTCCATAGGTGGTCCCTTTCGAAATCGACAAATTTTGAGGTGAAAATTGAATCTTTTTAAATGGGCTAGTATTTGACGTGTATGTTGGGAATGGTTAAAAATTCAGGTTTCACCATGTTAAGCCCTTCAAATAATAGGCAAATGAAGTTAGATAATGTTTCTTAACACTCTAAAACAATATCGAGTTAAATGGATTATTAAATTTATAATCCAAGTATTTGAGGGGGTCACTCTAATGAAACTTGACTTTTTAGAAATTTCCAACATTGATGTCAAATATTAGGCAATTTGAAAATTTTGAAATTTTCATGTCCGAATGGTTCATTTCCATAGGTGGTCCCTTTCGAAATCGACAAATTTTGAGGTGAAAATTGAATCTTTTTAAATGGGCTAGTATTTGACGTGTATGTTGGGAATGGTTAAAAATTCAGGTTTCACCATGTTAAGCCCTTCAAATAATAGGCAAATGAAGTTAGATAATGTTTCTTAACACTCTAAAACAATATCGAGTTAAATGGATTATTAAATTTATAATCCAAGTATTTGAGGGGGTCACTCTAATGAAACTTGACTTTTTAGAAATTTCCAACATTGATGTCAAATATTAGGCAATTTGAAAATTTTGAAATTTTCATGTCCGAATGGTTCATTTCCATAGGTGGTCCCTTTCGAAATCGACAAATTTTGAGGTGAAAATTGAATCTTTTTAAATGGGCTAGTATTTGACGTGTATGTTGGGAATGGTTAAAAATTCAGGTTTCACCATGTTAAGCCCTTCAAATAATAGGCAAATGAAGTTAGATAATGTTTCTTAACACTCTAAAACAATATCGAGTTAAATGGATTATTAAATTTATAATCCAAGTATTTGAGGGGGTCACTCTAATGAAACTTGACTTTTTAGAAATTTCCAACATTGATGTCAAATATTAGGCAATTTGAAAATTTTGAAATTTTCATGTCCGAATGGTTCATTTCCATAGGTGGTCCCTTTCGAAATCGACAAATTTTGAGGTGAAAATTGAATCTTTTTAAATGGGCTAGTATTTGACGTGTATGTTGGGAATGGTTAAAAATTCAGGTTTCACCATGTTAAGCCCTTCAAATAATAGGCAAATGAAGTTAGATAATGTTTCTTAACACTCTAAAACAATATCGAGTTAAATGGATTATTAAATTTATAATCCAAGTATTTGAGGGGGTCACTCTAATGAAACTTGACTTTTTAGAAATTTCCAACATTGATGTCAAATATTAGGCAATTTGAAAATTTTGAAATTTTCATGTCCGAATGGTTCATTTCCATAGGTGGTCCCTTTCGAAATCGACAAATTTTGAGGTGAAAATTGAATCTTTTTAAATGGGCTAGTATTTGACGTGTATGTTGGGAATGGTTAAAAATTCAGGTTTCACCATGTTAAGCCCTTCAAATAATAGGCAAATGAAGTTAGATAATGTTTCTTAACACTCTAAAACAATATCGAGTTAAATGGATTATTAAATTTATAATCCAAGTATTTGAGGGGGTCACTCTAATGAAACTTGACTTTTTAGAAATTTCCAACATTGATGTCAAATATTAGGCAATTTGAAAATTTTGAAATTTTCATGTCCGAATGGTTCATTTCCATAGGTGGTCCCTTTCGAAATCGACAAATTTTGAGGTGAAAATTGAATCTTTTTAAATGGGCTAGTATTTGACGTGTATGTTGGGAATGGTTAAAAATTCAGGTTTCACCATGTTAAGCCCTTCAAATAATAGGCAAATGAAGTTAGATAATGTTTCTTAACACTCTAAAACAATATCGAGTTAAATGGATTATTAAATTTATAATCCAAGTATTTGAGGGGGTCACTCTAATGAAACTTGACTTTTTAGAAATTTCCAACATTGATGTCAAATATTAGGCAATTTGAAAATTTTGAAATTTTCATGTCCGAATGGTTCATTTCCATAGGTGGTCCCTTTCGAAATCGACAAATTTTGAGGTGAAAATTGAAACTTTTTAAATGGGCTAGTATTTGACGTGTATGTTGGGAATGGTTAAAAATTCAGGTTTCACCATGTTAAGCCCTTCAAATAATAGGCAAATGAAGTTAGATAATGTTTCTTAACACTCTAAAACAATATCGAGTTAAATGGATTATTAAATTTATAATCCAAGTATTTGAGGGGGTCACTCTAATGAAACTTGACTTTTTAGAAATTTCCAACATTGATGTCAAATATTAGGCAATTTGAAAATTTTGAAATTTTCATGTCCGAATGGTTCATTTCCATAGGTGGTCCCTTTCGAAATCGACAAATTTTGAGGTGAAAATTGAATCTTTTTAAATGGGCTAGTATTTGACGTGTATGTTGGGAATGGTTAAAAATTCAGGTTTCACCATGTTAAGCCCTTCAAATAATAGGCAAATGAAGTTAGATAATGTTTCTTAACACTCTAAAACAATATCGAGTTAAATGGATTATTAAATTTATAATCCAAGTATTTGAGGGGGTCACTCTAATGAAACTTGACTTTTTAGAAATTTCCAACATTGATGTCAAATATTAGGCAATTTGAAAATTTTGAAATTTTCATGTCCGAATGGTTCATTTCCATAGGTGGTCCCTTTCGAAATCGACAAATTTTGAGGTGAAAATTGAATCTTTTTAAATGGGCTAGTATTTGACGTGTATGTTGGGAATGGTTAAAAATTCAGGTTTCACCATGTTAAGCCCTTCAAATAATAGGCAAATGAAGTTAGATAATGTTTCTTAACACTCTAAAACAATATCGAGTTAAATGGATTATTAAATTTATAATCCAAGTATTTGAGGGGGTCACTCTAATGAAACTTGACTTTTTAGAAATTTCCAACATTGATGTCAAATATTAGGCAATTTGAAAATTTTGAAATTTTCATGTCCGAATGGTTCATTTCCATAGGTGGTCCCTTTCGAAATCGACAAATTTTGAGGTGAAAATTGAATCTTTTTAAATGGGCTAGTATTTGACGTGTATGTTGGGAATGGTTAAAAATTCAGGTTTCACCATGTTAAGCCCTTCAAATAATAGGCAAATGAAGTTAGATAATGTTTCTTAACACTCTAAAACAATATCGAGTTAAATGGATTATTAAATTTATAATCCAAGTATTTGAGGGGGTCACTCTAATGAAACTTGACTTTTTAGAAATTTCCAACATTGATGTCAAATATTAGGCAATTTGAAAATTTTGAAATTTTCATGTCCGAATGGTTCATTTCCATAGGTGGTCCCTTTCGAAATCGACAAATTTTGAGGTGAAAATTGAATCTTTTTAAATGGGCTAGTATTTGACGTGTATGTTGGGAATGGTTAAAAATTCAGGTTTCACCATGTTAAGCCCTTCAAATAATAGGCAAATGAAGTTAGATAATGTTTCTTAACACTCTAAAACAATATCGAGTTAAATGGATTATTAAATTTATAATCCAAGTATTTGAGGGGGTCACTCTAATGAAACTTGACTTTTTAGAAATTTCCAACATTGATGTCAAATATTAGGCAATTTGAAAATTTTGAAATTTTCATGTCCGAATGGTTCATTTCCATAGGTGGTCCCTTTCGAAATCGACAAATTTTGAGGTGAAAATTGAATCTTTTTAAATGGGCTAGTATTTGACGTGTATGTTGGGAATGGTTAAAAATTCAGGTTTCACCATGTTAAGCCCTTCAAATAATAGGCAAATGAAGTTAGATAATGTTTCTTAACACTCTAAAACAATATCGAGTTAAATGGATTATTAAATTTATAATCCAAGTATTTGAGGGGGTCACTCTAATGAAACTTGACTTTTTAGAAATTTCCAACATTGATGTCAAATATTAGGCAATTTGAAAATTTTGAAATTTTCATGTCCGAATGGTTCATTTCCATAGGTGGTCCCTTTCGAAATCGACAAATTTTGAGGTGAAAATTGAATCTTTTTAAATGGGCTAGTATTTGACGTGTATGTTGGGAATGGTTAAAAATTCAGGTTTCACCATGTTAAGCCCTTCAAATAATAGGCAAATGAAGTTAGATAATGTTTCTTAACACTCTAAAACAATATCGAGTTAAATGGATTATTAAATTTATAATCCAAGTATTTGAGGGGGTCACTCTAATGAAACTTGACTTTTTAGAAATTTCCAACATTGATGTCAAATATTAGGCAATTTGAAAATTTTGAAATTTTCATGTCCGAATGGTTCATTTCCATAGGTGGTCCCTTTCGAAATCGACAAATTTTGAGGTGAAAATTGAATCTTTTTAAATGGGCTAGTATTTGACGTGTATGTTGGGAATGGTTAAAAATTCAGGTTTCACCATGTTAAGCCCTTCAAATAATAGGCAAATGAAGTTAGATAATGTTTCTTAACACTCTAAAACAATATCGAGTTAAATGGATTATTAAATTTATAATCCAAGTATTTGAGGGGGTCACTCTAATGAAACTTGACTTTTTAGAAATTTCCAACATTGATGTCAAATATTAGGCAATTTGAAAATTTTGAAATTTTCATGTCCGAATGGTTCATTTCCATAGGTGGTCCCTTTCGAAATCGACAAATTTTGAGGTGAAAATTGAATCTTTTTAAATGGGCTAGTATTTGACGTGTATGTTGGGAATGGTTAAAAATTCAGGTTTCACCATGTTAAGCCCTTCAAATAATAGGCAAATGAAGTTAGATAATGTTTCTTAACACTCTAAAACAATATCGAGTTAAATGGATTATTAAATTTATAATCCAAGTATTTGAGGGGGTCACTCTAATGAAACTTGACTTTTTAGAAATTTCCAACATTGATGTCAAATATTAGGCAATTTGAAAATTTTGAAATTTTCATGTCCGAATGGTTCATTTCCATAGGTGGTCCCTTTCGAAATCGACAAATTTTGAGGTGAAAATTGAATCTTTTTAAATGGGCTAGTATTTGACGTGTATGTTGGGAATGGTTAAAAATTCAGGTTTCACCATGTTAAGCCCTTCAAATAATAGGCAAATGAAGTTAGATAATGTTTCTTAACACTCTAAAACAATATCGAGTTAAATGGATTATTAAATTTATAATCCAAGTATTTGAGGGGGTCACTCTAATGAAACTTGACTTTTTAGAAATTTCCAACATTGATGTCAAATATTAGGCAATTTGAAAATTTTGAAATTTTCATGTCCGAATGGTTCATTTCCATAGGTGGTCCCTTTCGAAATCGACAAATTTTGAGGTGAAAATTGAATCTTTTTAAATGGGCTAGTATTTGACGTGTATGTTGGGAATGGTTAAAAATTCAGGTTTCACCATGTTAAGCCCTTCAAATAATAGGCAAATGAAGTTAGATAATGTTTCTTAACACTCTAAAACAATATCGAGTTAAATGGATTATTAAATTTATAATCCAAGTATTTGAGGGGGTCACTCTAATGAAACTTGACTTTTTAGAAATTTCCAACATTGATGTCAAATATTAGGCAATTTGAAAATTTTGAAATTTTCATGTCCGAATGGTTCATTTCCATAGGTGGTCCCTTTCGAAATCGACAAATTTTGAGGTGAAAATTGAATCTTTTTAAATGGGCTAGTATTTGACGTGTATGTTGGGAATGGTTAAAAATTCAGGTTTCACCATGTTAAGCCCTTCAAATAATAGGCAAATGAAGTTAGATAATGTTTCTTAACACTCTAAAACAATATCGAGTTAAATGGATTATTAAATTTATAATCCAAGTATTTGAGGGGGTCACTCTAATGAAACTTGACTTTTTAGAAATTTCCAACATTGATGTCAAATATTAGGCAATTTGAAAATTTTGAAATTTTCATGTCCGAATGGTTCATTTCCATAGGTGGTCCCTTTCGAAATCGACAAATTTTGAGGTGAAAATTGAATCTTTTTAAATGGGCTAGTATTTGACGTGTATGTTGGGAATGGTTAAAAATTCAGGTTTCACCATGTTAAGCCCTTCAAATAATAGGCAAATGAAGTTAGATAATGTTTCTTAACACTCTAAAACAATATCGAGTTAAATGGATTATTAAATTTATAATCCAAGTATTTGAGGGGGTCACTCTAATGAAACTTGACTTTTAGAAATTTCCAACATTGATGTCAAATATTAGGCAATTTGAAAATTTTGAAATTTTCATGTCCGAATGGTTCATTTCCATAGGTGGTCCCTTTCGAAATCGACAAATTTTGAGGTGAAAATTGAATCTTTTTAAATGGGCTAGTATTTGACGTGTATGTTGGGAATGGTTAAAAATTCAGGTTTCACCATGTTAAGCCCTTCAAATAATAGGCAAATGAAGTTAGATAATGTTTCTTAACACTCTAAAACAATATCGAGTTAAATGGATTATTAAATTTATAATCCAAGTATTTGAGGGGGTCACTCTAATGAAACTTGACTTTTTAGAAATTTCCAACATTGATGTCAAATATTAGGCAATTTGAAAATTTTGAAATTTTCATGTCCGAATGGTTCATTTCCATAGGTGGTCCCTTTCGAAATCGACAAATTTTGAGGTGAAAATTGAATCTTTTTAAATGGGCTAGTATTTGACGTGTATGTTGGGAATGGTTAAAAATTCAGGTTTCACCATGTTAAGCCCTTCAAATAATAGGCAAATGAAGTTAGATAATGTTTCTTAACACTCTAAAACAATATCGAGTTAAATGGATTATTAAATTTATAATCCAAGTATTTGAGGGGGTCACTCTAATGAAACTTGACTTTTTAGAAATTTCCAACATTGATGTCAAATATTAGGCAATTTGAAAATTTTGAAATTTTCATGTCCGAATGGTTCATTTCCATAGGTGGTCCCTTTCGAAATCGACAAATTTTGAGGTGAAAATTGAATCTTTTTAAATGGGCTAGTATTTGACGTGTATGTTGGGAATGGTTAAAAATTCAGGTTTCACCATGTTAAGCCCTTCAAATAATAGGCAAATGAAGTTAGATAATGTTTCTTAACACTCTAAAACAATATCGAGTTAAATGGATTATTAAATTTATAATCCAAGTATTTGAGGGGGTCACTCTAATGAAACTTGACTTTTTAGCAATGTCCAACATTGATGTCAAATATTAGCCAATTTGAAAATTTTGAAATTTTCATGTCCGAATGGTACATTTCCATAGGTGTTCCCTATGGAAATCGACAAATTTTGAGGTGAAAATTGAAACTTTTTAAATGGGCTAGTATTTGACGTGTATGTTGGGAATGGTTAAAAATTCAGGTTTCACCATGTTAAGCCCTTCAAATAATAGGCAAATGAAGTTAGATAATGTTTCTTAACACTCTAAAACAATATCGAGTTAAATGGATTATTAAATTTATAATCCAAGTATTTGAGGGGGTCACTCTAATGAAACTTGACTTTTTAGAAATTTCCAACATTGATGTCAAATATTAGGCAATTTGAAAATTTTGAAATTTTCATGTCCGAATGGTTCATTTCCATAGGTGGTCCCTTTCGAAATCGACAAATTTTGAGGTGAAAATTGAATCTTTTTAAATGGGCTAGTATTTGACGTGTATGTTGGGAATGGTTAAAAATTCAGGTTTCACCATGTTAAGCCCTTCAAATAATAGGCAAATGAAGTTAGATAATGTTTCTTAACACTCTAAAACAATATCGAGTTAAATGGATTATTAAATTTATAATCCAAGTATTTGAGGGGGTCACTCTAATGAAACTTGACTTTTTAGAAATTTCCAACATTGATGTCAAATATTAGGCAATTTGAAAATTTTGAAATTTTCATGTCCGAATGGTTCATTTCCATAGGTGGTCCCTTTCGAAATCGACAAATTTTGAGGTGAAAATTGAATCTTTTTAAATGGGCTAGTATTTGACGTGTATGTTGGGAATGGTTAAAAATTCAGGTTTCACCATGTTAAGCCCTTCAAATAATAGGCAAATGAAGTTAGATAATGTTTCTTAACACTCTAAAACAATATCGAGTTAAATGGATTATTAAATTTATAATCCAAGTATTTGAGGGGGTCACTCTAATGAAACTTGACTTTTTAGAAATTTCCAACATTGATGTCAAATATTAGGCAATTTGAAAATTTTGAAATTTTCATGTCCGAATGGTTCATTTCCATAGGTGGTCCCTTTCGAAATCGACAAATTTTGAGGTGAAAATTGAATCTTTTTAAATGGGCTAGTATTTGACGTGTATGTTGGGAATGGTTAAAAATTCAGGTTTCACCATGTTAAGCCCTTCAAATAATAGGCAAATGAAGTTAGATAATGTTTCTTAACACTCTAAAACAATATCGAGTTAAATGGATTATTAAATTTATAATCCAAGTATTTGAGGGGGTCACTCTAATGAAACTTGACTTTTTAGAAATTTCCAACATTGATGTCAAATATTAGGCAATTTGAAAATTTTGAAATTTTCATGTCCGAATGGTTCATTTCCATAGGTGGTCCCTTTGGAAATCGACAAATTTTGAGGTGAAAATTGAAACTTTTTAAATGGGCTAGTATTTGACGTGTATGTTGGGAATGGTTAAAAATTCAGGTTTCACCATGTTAAGCCCTTCAAATAATAGGCAAATGAAGTTAGATAATGTTTCTTAACACTCTAAAACAATATCGAGTTAAATGGATTATTAAATTTATAATCCAAGTATTTGAGGGGGTCACTCTAATGAAACTTGACTTTTTAGAAATTTCCAACATTGATGTCAAATATTAGGCAATTTGAAAATTTTGAAATTTTCATGTCCGAATGGTACATTTCCATAGGTGGTCCCTTTCGAAATCGACAAATTTTGAGGTGAAAATTGAAACTTTTTAAATGGGCTAGTATTTGACGTGTATGTTGGGAATGGTTAAAAATTCAGGTTTCACCATGTTAAGCCCTTCAAATAATAGGCAAATGAAGTTAGATAATGTTTCTTAACACTCTAAAACAATATCGAGTTAAATGGATTATTAAATTTATAATCCAAGTATTTGAGGGGGTCACTCTAATGAAACTTGACTTTTTAGAAATTTCCAACATTGATGTCAAATATTAGGCAATTTGAAAATTTTGAAATTTTCATGTCCGAATGGTTCATTTCCATAGGTGGTCCCTTTCGAAATCGACAAATTTTGAGGTGAAAATTGAATCTTTTTAAATGGGCTAGTATTTGACGTGTATGTTGGGAATGGTTAAAAATTCAGGTTTCACCATGTTAAGCCCTTCAAATAATAGGCAAATGAAGTTAGATAATGTTTCTTAACACTCTAAAACAATATCGAGTTAAATGGATTATTAAATTTATAATCCAAGTATTTGAGGGGGTCACTCTAATGAAACTTGACTTTTTAGAAATTTCCAACATTGATGTCAAATATTAGGCAATTTGAAAATTTTGAAATTTTCATGTCCGAATGGTTCATTTCCATAGGTGGTCCCTTTCGAAATCGACAAATTTTGAGGTGAAAATTGAATCTTTTTAAATGGGCTAGTATTTGACGTGTATGTTGGGAATGGTTAAAAATTCAGGTTTCACCATGTTAAGCCCTTCAAATAATAGGCAAATGAAGTTAGATAATGTTTCTTAACACTCTAAAACAATATCGAGTTAAATGGATTATTAAATTTATAATCCAAGTATTTGAGGGGGTCACTCTAATGAAACTTGACTTTTTAGCAATGTCCAACATTGATGTCAAATATTAGCCAATTTGAAAATTTTGAAATTTTCATGTCCGAATGGTACATTTCCATAGGTGTTCCCTATGGAAATCGACAAATTTTGAGGTGAAAATTGAAACTTTTTAAATGGGCTAGTATTTGACGTGTATGTTGGGAATGGTTAAAAATTCAGGTTTCACCATGTTAAGCCCTTCAAATAATAGGCAAATGAAGTTAGATAATGTTTCTTAACACTCTAAAACAATATCGAGTTAAATGGATTATTAAATTTATAATCCAAGTATTTGAGGGGGTCACTCTAATGAAACTTGACTTTTTAGAAATTTCCAACATTGATGTCAAATATTAGGCAATTTGAAAATTTTGAAATTTTCATGTCCGAATGGTTCATTTCCATAGGTGGTCCTTGAAATGAAAAATTTTGGGGGAAATACTTTCAAGAAATTGGTAAATGGGCTAGTATTTGACGTGTATGTTGGGAATGGTTAAAAATTCAGGTTTCACCATGTTAAGCCCTTCAAATAATAGGCAAATGAAGTTAGATAATGTTTCTTAACACTCTAAAACAATATCGAGTTAAATGGATTATTAAATTTATAATCCAAGTATTTGAGGGGGTCACTCTAATGAAA
>JAUJYP020001393.1:0-66672 GCA_030674075.2 Linum usitatissimum
AATATATTTGACCATTATTTACGGAATTTAGCATGATGAAACATCATAGCTTGATTTTTAGCCATTTCTAACATGCCTTAGGTCGAATATTAGCTTGTTTCAACGTCTTGATATTTTCATGTCAAAATGGTTCATTTCCACTTGGTTAACTCCTTTAGAAACCAACAAATTTTGAGGTGATTAATTGAATTTGATAGAAAGGCTAATATTTGACGTGTATGTTTGGAATGGTTAAAAATTGAGGTTTCTCCATGTTAAGCCCTTCAAATAATATCCAAGAGAAGTTAAAAAATATTTCTTAACACTAAACCAATATCGAGTAAAATTGAGTTTCAAATATATTTGACCATTATTTACGAGGTTTAGCATGATGAAACATCACTCTTTAGCCATTTCTAACATCTTAGGTCGAATATTAGCTTGTTTCAACGTCTTGATATTTTCATGTCAAAATGGTTCATTTCCACTTGGTTAACTCCTTTAGAAACCAACAAATTTTGAGGTGATTAATTGAATTTGATAGAAAGGCTAATATTTGACGTGTATGTTTGGAATGATTAAAAATTGAGGTTTCACCATGTTAAGCCCTTCAAATAATATCCAAGTGAAGTTTTAAAATATTTCTTATCACTTTCTAAACCAATATCGAGTAAAATTGAGTTTCAAATATATTTGACCATTATTTACGGGATTTCGCATGATGAAACATCACTCTTTAGCAATTTCTAACATGCGGTCGAATATTAGCTTATTTCAACGTCTTGATATTTTCATGTCAAAATGGTTCATTTCCACTTGGTTAACTCCTTTGAAGCCAACCAATGGGTATGTTTTAGAAAGGCTAACATCATGCAGCGTGTATGTTTGGAATGGTTAAAAATTGAGGTTTCACCATGTGAACCTTTCAAATAATATCAAGGAAGTTAAAAAATATTTCTTAACACTTAAACCAATATCGAGTAAAATTGAGTTTCAAATATATTTGACCATTATTTAGAAGGTTTAGCATGATGAAACATCACTCTTTAGCCATTTCTAACACTACTCTTGGAGTTCGAATATTAGCTTGTTTCAACGTCTTCGATATTTTCATGTCAAAATGGTTCATTTCCACTTAGTTAACTCCTTTAGAAACCAACAAATTTTGAGGTGATTAATTGAATTTGATAGAAAGGCTAATATTTGACGTGTATGTTTGGAATGGTTAAAAATTGAGGTTTCACCATGTTAAGCCCTTCAAATAATATCCAAGAGAAGTTAAAAAATATTTCTTAACACTCTAAACCAATATCGAGTAAAATTGAGTTTCAAATATATTTGACCATTATTTAGAAGGTTTAGCATGATGAAACATCACTCTTTAGCCATTTCTAACATGCGGTCGAATATTAGCTTGTTTCAACGTCTTGATATTTTCATGTCAAAATGGTTCATTTCCACTTGGTTAACTCCTTTAGAAACCAACAAATTTTGAGGTGATTAATTGAATTTGATAGAAAGGCTAATATTTGACGTGTATGTTTGGAATGGTTAAAAATTGAGGTTTCACCATGTTAAGCCCTTCAAATAATATCCAAGAGAAGTTAAAAAATATTTCTTAACACTCTAAACCAATATCGAGTAAAATTGAGTTTCAAATATATTTGACCATTATTTACAGGGTTTAGCATGATGAAACATCACTCTTTAGCCATTTCTAACATGCCGGTCGAATATTAGCTTGTTTCAACGTCTTGATATTTTCATGTCAAAATGGTTCATTTCCACTTGGTTAACTCCTTTAGAAACCAACAAATTTTGAGGTGATTAATTGAATTTGATAGAAAGGCTAATATTTGACGTGTATGTTTGGAATGGTTAAAAATTGAGGTTTCACCATGTTAAGCCCTTCAAATAATATCCAAGTGAAGTTATAAAATATTTCTTAACACTCTAAACCAATATCGAGTAAAATTGAGTTTCAAATATATTTGACCATTATTTACAAGGTTTAGCATGATGAAACATCACTCTTTAGCCATTTCTAACATGCCGGTCGAATATTAGCTTGTTTCAACGTCTTGATATTTTCATGTCAAAATGGTTCATTTCCACTTGGTTAACTCCTTTAGAAACCAACAAAATTTTGAGGTGATTAATTGAATTTGATAGAAAGGCTAATATTTGACGTGTATGTTTGGAATGGTTAAAAATTGAGGTTTCACCATGTTAAGCCCTTCAAATAATATCCAAGAGAAGTTAAAAAATATTTCTTAACACTCTAAACCAATATCGAGTAAAATTGAGTTTCAAATATATTTGACCATTATTTAGAAGGTTTAGCATGATGAAACATCACTCTTTAGCCATTTCTAACATGCCGGTCGAATATTAGCTTGTTTCAACGTCTTGATATTTTCATGTCAAAATGGTTCATTTCCACTTGGTTAACTCCTTTAGAAACCAACAAATTGTAAGGTGATTAATTGAATTTGATAGAAAGGCTAATATTTGACGTGTATGTTTGGAATGGTTAAAAATTGAGGTTTCACCATGTTAAGCCCTTCAAATAATATCCAAGAGAAGTTAAAAAATATTTCTTAACACTCTAAACCAATATCGAGTAAAATTGAGATTCAAATATATTTGACCATTATTTACAGGGTTTAGCATGATGAAACATCACTCTTTAGCCATTTCTAACATGCCGGTCGAATATTAGCTTGTTTCAACGTCTTGATATTTTCATGTCAAAATGGTTCATTTCCACTTGGTTAACTCCTTTAGAAACCAACAAATTTTGAGGTGATTAATTGAATTTGATAGAAAGGCTAATATTTGACGTGTATGTTTGGAATGGTTAAAAATTGAGGTTTCACCATGTTAAGCCCTTCAAATAATATCCAAGAGAAGTTAAAAAATATTTCTTAACACTCTAAACCAATATCGAGTAAAATTGAGTTTCAAATATATTTGACCATTATTTACAGGGGTTTAGCATGATGAAACATCACTCTTTAGCCATTTCTAACATGCCGGTCGAATATTAGCTTGTTTCAACGTCTTGATATTTTCATGTCAAAATGGTTCATTTCCACTTGGTTAACTCCTTTAGAAACCAACAAATTTTGAGGTGATTAATTGAATTTGATAGAAAGGCTAATATTTGACGTGTATGTTTGGAATGGTTAAAAATTGAGGTTTCACCATGTTAAGCCCTTCAAATAATATCCAAGTGAAGTTTTAAAATATTTCTTAACACTCTAAACCAATATCGAGTAAAATTGAGTTTCAAATATATTTGACCATTATTTACAAGGTTTAGTGAAGGTTTAGCATGATGAAACATCACTCTTTAGCCATTTCTAACATGCCGGTCGAATATTAGCTTGTTTCAACGTCTTGATATTTTCATGTCAAAATGGTTCATTTCCACTTGGTTAACTCCTTTAGAAACCAACAAATTTTGAGGTGATTAATTGAATTTGATAGAAAGGCTAATATTTGACGTGTATGTTTGGAATGGTTAAAAATTGAGGTTTCACCATGTTAAGCCCTTCAAATAATATCCAAGAGAAGTTAAAAAATATTTCTTAACACTCTAAACCAATATCGAGTAAAATTGAGTTTCAAATATATTTGACCATTATTTAGAAGGTTTAGCATGATGAAACATCACTCTTTAGCCATTTCTAACATGCCGGTCGAATATTAGCTTGTTTCAACGTCTTGATATTTTCATGTCAAAATGGTTCATTTCCACTTGGTTAACTCCTTTAGAAACCAACAAATTTGTAAGGTGATTAATTGAATTTGATAGAAAGGCTAATATTTGACGTGTATGTTTGGAATGGTTAAAAATTGAGGTTTCACCATGTTAAGCCCTTCAAATAATATCCAAGAGAAGTTAAAAAATATTTCTTAACACTCTAAACCAATATCGAGTAAAATTGAGATTCAAATATATTTGACCATTATTTACAGTGGTTTAGCATGATGAAACATCACTCTTTAGCCATTTCTAACATGCCGGTCGAATATTAGCTTGTTTCAACGTCTTGATATTTTCATGTCAAAATGGTTCATTTCCACTTGGTTAACTCCTTTAGAAACCAACAAATTTTGAGGTGATTAATTGAATTTGATAGAAAGGCTAATATTTGACGTGTATGTTTGGAATGGTTAAAAATTGAGGTTTCACCATGTTAAGCCCTTCAAATAATATCCAAGTGAAGTTTTAAAATATTTCTTATCACTCTAAACCAATATCGAGTATAATTGAGTTTCAAATACATTTGACCATGATTTACAGGGTTTAGCATGATTAAACATCACTCTTTATACATTTCTAACATGCCGGTTGAATATTAGCTTGTTTCAACGTCTTGATATTTTCATGTCAAAATGGTTCATTTCCACTTGGTTAACTCCTTTAGAAACCAACAAATTTTGAGGTGATTAATTGAATTTGATAGAAAGGCTAATATTTGACGTGTATGTTTGGAATGGTTAAAAATTGAGGTTTCACCATGTTAAGCCCTTCAAATAATATCCAAGAGAAGTTAAAAAATATTTCTTAACACTCTAAACCAATATCGAGTAAAATTGAGTTTCAAATATATTTGACCATTATTTACAAGGTTTAACATGATGAAACATCACTCTTTAGCCATTTCTAACATGCCGGTCGAATATTAGCTTGTTTCAACGTCTTGATATTTTCATGTCAAAATGGTTCATTTCCACTTGGTTAACTCCTTTAGAAACCAACAAATTTTGAGGTGATTAATTGAATTTGATAGAAAGGCTAATATTTGACGTGTATGTTTGGAATGGTTAAAAATTGAGGTTTCACCATGTTAAGCCCTTCAAATAATATCCAAGTGAAGTTTTAAAATATTTCTTATCACTCTAAACCAATATCGAGTATAATTGAGTTTCAAATACATTTGACCATGATTTACAGGGTTTAGCATGATTAAACATCACTCTTTATACATTTCTAACATGCCGGTTGAATATTAGCTTGTTTCAACGTCTTGATATTTTCATGTCAAAATGGTTCATTTCCACTTAGTTAACTCCTTTAGAAACCAACAAATTTTGAGGTGATTAATTGAATTTGATAGAAAGGCTAATATTTGACGTGTATGTTTGGAATGGTTAAAAATTGAGGTTTCACCATGTTAAGCCCTTCAAATAATATCCAAGAGAAGTTAAAAAATATTTCTTAACACTCTAAACCAATATCGAGTAAAATTGAGTTTCAAATATATTTGACCATTATTTACAGGGTTTAGCATGATGAAACATCACTCTTTAGCCATTTCTAACATGCCGGTCGAATATTAGCTTGTTTCAACGTCTTGATATTTTCATGTCAAAATGGTTCATTTCCACTTGGTTAACTCCTTTAGAAACCAACAAATTTTGAGGTGATTAATTGAATTTTATAGAAAGGCTAATATTTGACGTGTATGTTTGGAATGGTTAAAAATTGAGGTTTCACCATGTTAAGCCCTTCAAATAATATCCAAGAGAAGTTAAAAAATATTTCTTAACACTCTAAACCAATATCGAGTAAAATTGAGTTTCAAATATATTTGACCATTATTTACGAATGGTTTAGCATGATGAAACATCACTCTTTAGCAATTTCTAACATGCCGGTCAAATATTAGCTTGTTTCAACGTCTTGATATTTTCATGTCAAAATGGTTCATTTCCACTTGGTTAACTCCTTTAGAAACCAACAAATTTTGAGGTGATTAATTGAATTTGATAAAAAGGCTAATATTTGACGTGTATGTTTGGAATGGTTAAAAATTGAGGTTTCACCATGTTAAGCCCTTCAAATAATATCCAAGTGAAGTTTTAAAATATTTCTTAACACTCTAAACCA
Source organism: Linum usitatissimum (assembly GCA_030674075.2). Taxonomy (NCBI): domain Eukaryota; kingdom Viridiplantae; phylum Streptophyta; class Magnoliopsida; order Malpighiales; family Linaceae; genus Linum; species Linum usitatissimum. Next base: position 5,882 of record JAUJYP020001393.1, read on the forward strand.
ATATCGAGTAAAATTGAGTTTCAAATATATTTGACCATTATTTACAAGGTTTAGCATGATGAAACATCACTCTTTAGCCATTTCTAACATGCCGGTCGAATATTAGCTTGTTTCAACGTCTTGATATTTTCATGTCAAAATGGTTCATTTCCACTTGGTTAACTCCTTTAGAAACCAACAAATTTTGAGGTGATTAATTGAATTTGATAGAAAGGCTAATATTTGACGTGTATGTTTGGAATGGTTAAAAATTGAGGTTTCACCATGTTAAGCCCTTCAAATAATATCCAAGAGAAGTTAAAAAATATTTCTTAACACTCTAAACCAATATCGAGTAAAATTGAGTTTCAAATATATTTGACCATTATTTAGAGGGTTTAGCATGATGAAACATCACTCTTTAGCCATTTCTAACATGCCGGTCGAATATTAGCTTGTTTCAACGTCTTGATATTTTCATGTCAAAATGGTTCATTTCCACTTGGTTAACTCCTTTAGAAACCAACAAATTTTGAGGTGATTAATTGAATTTGATAGAAAGGCTAATATTTGACGTGTATGTTTGGAATGGTTAAAAATTGAGGTTTCACCATGTTAAGCCCTTCAAATAATATCCAAGAGAAGTTAAAAAATATTTCTTAACACTCTAAACCAATATCGAGTAAAATTGAGTTTCAAATATATTTGACCATTATTTACAAGGTTTAGCATGATGAAACATCACTCTTTAGCCATTTCTAACATGCCGGTCGAATATTAGCTTGTTTCAACGTCTTGATATTTTCATGTCAAAATGGTTCATTTCCACTTGGTTAACTCCTTTAGAAACCAACAAATTTTGAGGTGATTAATTGAATTTGATAGAAAGGCTAATATTTGACGTGTATGTTTGGAATGGTTAAAAATTGAGGTTTCACCATGTTAAGCCCTTCAAATAATATCCAAGAGAAGTTAAAAAATATTTCTTAACACTCTAAACCAATATCGAGTAAAATTGAGTTTCAAATATATTTGACCATTATTTACAGGATTTAGCATGATGAAACATCACTCTTTAGCAATTTCTAACATGCCGGTCGAATATTAGCTTGTTTCAACGTCTTGATATTTTCATGTCAAAATGGTTCATTTCCACTTGGTTAACTCCTTTAGAAACCAACAAATTTTGAGGTGATTAATTGAATTTGATAGAAAGGCTAATATTTGACGTGTATGTTTGGAATGGTTAAAAATTGAGGTTTCACCATGTTAAGCCCTTCAAATAATATCCAAGAGAAGTTAAAAAATATTTCTTAACACTCTAAACCAATATCGAGTAAAATTGAGATTCAAATATATTTGACCATTATTTACAGGGTTTAGCATGATGAAACATCACTCTTTAGCCATTTCTAACATGCCGGTCGAATATTAGCTTGTTTCAACGTCTTGATATTTTCATGTCAAAATGGTTCATTTCCACTTGGTTAACTCCTTTAGAAACCAACAAATTTTGAGGTGATTAATTGAATTTGATAGAAAGGCTAATATTTGACGTGTATGTTTGGAATGGTTAAAAATTGAGGTTTCACCATGTTAAGCCCTTCAAATAATATCCAAGTGAAGTTTTAAAATATTTCTTATCACTCTAAACCAATATCGAGTAAAATTGAGTTTCAAATATATTTGACCATTATTTAGGATTTAGCATGATGAAACATCACTCTTTAGCAATTTCTAACATGCGGTCGAATATTAGCTTGTTTCAACGTCTTGATATTTTCATGTCAAAATGGTTCATTTCCACTTGGTTAACTCCTTTAGAAACCAACAAATTTTGAGGTGATTAATTGAATTTGATAGAAAGGCTAATATTTGACGTGTATGTTTGGAATGGTTAAAAATTGAGGTTTCACCATGTTAAGCCCTTCAAATAATATCCAAGAGAAGTTAAAAAATATTTCTTAACACTCTAAACCAATATCGAGTAAAATTGAGTTTCAAATATATTTGACCATTATTTACAGGGTTTAGCATGATGAAACATCACTCTTTAGCCATTTCTAACATGCCGGTCGAATATTAGCTTGTTTCAACGTCTTGATATTTTCATGTCAAAATGGTTCATTTCCACTTGGTTAACTCCTTTAGAAACCAACAAATTTTGAGGTGATTAATTGAATTTGATAGAAAGGCTAATATTTGACGTGTATGTTTGGAATGGTTAAAAATTGAGGTTTCACCATGTTAAGCCCTTCAAATAATATCCAAGAGAAGTTAAAAAATATTTCTTAACACTCTAAACCAATATCGAGTAAAATTGAGTTTCAAATATATTTGACCATTATTTACGGGGTTTAGCATGATGAAACATCACTCTTTAGCCATTTCTAACATGCCGGTCGAATATTAGCTTGTTTCAACGTCTTGATATTTTCATGTCAAAATGGTTCATTTCCACTTGGTTAACTCCTTTAGAAACCAACAAATTTTGAGGTGATTAATTGAATTTGATAGAAAGGTAATATTTGACGGTATGTTGGAATGGAAAATGGGTCAATGAAGTAATAATATAACACTCTAAACCAATATCGAGTAAAATTGAGTTTCAAATATATTTGACCATTATTTACAGGTTTAGCATGATGAAACATCACTCTTTAGCCATTTCTAACATGCCGGTCGAATATTAGCTTGTTTCAACGTCTTGATATTTTCATGTCAAAATGGTTCATTTCCACTTGGTTAACTCCTTTAGAAACCAACAAATTTTGAGGTGATTAATTGAATTTGATAAAGGCTAATATTTGACGTGTATGTTTGGAATGGTTAAAAATTGAGGTTTCACCATGTTAAGCCCTTCAAATAATATCCAAGTGAAGTTTTAAAAATATTTCTTAACACTCTAAACCAATATCGAGTAAAATTGAGTTTCAAATATATTTGACCATTATTTACAAGGATTTAGCATGATTGAAACATCACTCTTTAGCAATTTCTAACATGCCGGTCGAATATTAGCTTGTTTCAACGTCTTGATATTTTCATGTCAAAATGGTTCATTTCCACTTGGTTAACTCCTTTAGAAACCAACAAATTTTGAGGTGATTAATTGAATTTGATAGAAAGGCTAATATTTGACGTGTATGTTTGGAATGGTTAAAAATTGAGGTTTCACCATGTTAAGCCCTTCAAATAATATCCAAGAGAAGTTATAAAATATTTCTTAACACTCTAAACCAATATCGAGTAAAATTGAGTTTCAAATATATTTGACCATTATTTACAGGGTTTAGCATGATGAAACATCACTCTTTAGCCATTTCTAACATGCCGGTCGAATATTAGCTTGTTTCAACGTCTTGATATTTTCATGTCAAAATGGTTCATTTCCACTTGGTTAACTCCTTTAGAAACCAACAAATTTTAAGGTGATTAATTGAATTTGATAGAAAGGCTAATATTTGACGTGTATGTTTGGAATGGTTAAAAATTGAGGTTTCACCATGTTAAGCCCTTCAAATAATATCCAAGAGAAGTTAAAAAATATTTCTTAACACTCTAAACCAATATCGAGTAAAATTGAGTTTCAAATATATTTGACCATTATTTACAAGGTTTAGCATGATGAAACATCACTCTTTAGCCATTTCTAACATGCCGGTCGAATATTAGCTTGTTTCAACGTCTTGATATTTTCATGTCAAAATGGTTCATTTCCACTTGGTTAACTCCTTTAGAAACCAACAAATTTTGAGGTGATTAATTGAATTTGATAGAAAGGCTAATATTTGACGTGTATGTTTGGAATGGTTAAAAATTGAGGTTTCACCATGTTAAGCCCTTCAAATAATATCCAAGAGAAGTTATAAAATATTTCTTAACACTCTAAACCAATATCGAGTAAAATTGAGTTTCAAATATATTTGACCATTATTTACGGGGTTTAGCATGATGAAACATCACTCTTTAGCAATTTCTAACATGCCGGTCGAATATTAGCTTGTTTCAACGTCTTGATATTTTCATGTCAAAATGGTTCATTTCCACTTGGTTAACTCCTTTAGAAACCAACAAATTTTGAGGTGATTAATTGAATTTGATAGAAAGGCTAATATTTGACGTGTATGTTTGGAATGGTTAAAAATTGAGGTTTCACCATGTTAAGCCCTTCAAATAATATCCAAGTGAAGTTTTAAAATATTTCTTAACACTCTAAACCAATATCGAGTAAAATTGAGTTTCAAATATATTTGACCATTATTTACGAGGTTTAGCATGATGAAACATCACTCTTTAGCCATTTCTAACATGCGGTCGAATATTAGCTTGTTTCAACGTCTTGATATTTTCATGTCAAAATGGTTCATTTCCACTTGGTTAACTCCTTTAGAAACCAACAAATTTTGAGGTGATTAATTGAATTTGATAGAAAGGCTAATATTTGACGTGTATGTTTGGAATGGTTAAAAATTGAGGTTTCACCATGTTAAGCCCTTCAAATAATATCCAAGAGAAGTTAAAAAATATTTCTTAACACTCTAAACCAATATCGAGTAAAATTGAGTTTCAAATATATTTGACCATTATTTAGAAGGTTTAGCATGATGAAACATCACTCTTTAGCCATTTCTAACATGCGGTCGAATATTAGCTTGTTTCAACGTCTTGATATTTTCATGTCAAAATGGTTCATTTCCCTTGGTTAACTCCTTTAGAAACCAACAAATTTTGAGGTGATTAATTGAATTTGATAGAAAGGCTAATATTTGACGTGTATGTTTGGAATGGTTAAAAATTGAGGTTTCACCATGTTAAGCCCTTCAAATAATATCCAAGAGAAGTTAAAAAATATTTCTTAACACTCTAAACTAATATCGAGTAAAATTGAGATTCAAATATATTTGACCATTATTTACGGGGTTTAGCATGATGAAACATCACTCTTTAGCCATTTCTAACATGCGGTCGAATATTAGCTTGTTTCAACGTCTTGATATTTTCATGTCAAAATGGTTCATTTCCACTTGGTTAACTCCTTTAGAAACCAACAAATTTTGAGGTGATTAATTGAATTTGATAGAAAGGCTAATATTTGACGTGTATGTTTGGAATGGTTAAAAATTGAGGTTTCACCATGTTAAGCCCTTCAAATAATATCCAAGTGAAGTTTAAAAATATTTCATAACACTCTAAACCAATATCGAGTAAAATTGAGTTTCAAATATATTTGACCATTATTTACAAGGGTTTAGCATGATGAAACATCACTCTTTAGCCATTTCTAACATGCCAGTCGAATATTAGCTTGTTTCAACGTCTTGATATTTTCATGTCAAAATGGTTCATTTCCACTTGGTTAACTCCTTTAGAAACCAACAAATTTTGAGGTGATTAATTGAATTTGATAGAAAGGCTAATATTTGACGTGTATGTTTGGAATGGTTAAAAATTGAGGTTTCACCATGTTAAGCCCTTCAAATAATATCCAAGAGAAGTTAAAAAATATTTCTTAACACTCTAAACCAATATCGAGTAAAATTGAGTTTCAAATATATTTGACCATTATTTAGAAGGTTTAGCATGATGAAACATCACTCTTTAGCCATTTCTAACATGCGGTCGAATATTAGCTTGTTTCAACGTCTTGATATTTTCATGTCAAAATGGTTCATTTCCACTTGGTTAACTCCTTTAGAAACCAACAAATTGTGAGGTGATTAATTGAATTTGATAGAAAGGCTAATATTTGACGTGTATGTTTGGAATGGTTAAAAATTGAGGTTTCACCATGTTAAGCCCTTCAAATAATATCCAAGAGAAGTTAAAAAATATTTCTTAACACTCTAAACCAATATCGAGTAAAATTGAGATTCAAATATATTTGACCATTATTTACGAGGGTTTAGCATGATGAAACATCACTCTTTAGCCATTTCTAACATGCCGGTCGAATATTAGCTTGTTTCAACGTCTTGATATTTTCATGTCAAAATGGTTCATTTCCCACTTGGTTAACTCCTTTAGAAACCAACAAATTTTGAGGTGATTAATTGAATTTGATAGAAAGGCTAATATTTGACGTGTATGTTTGGAATGGTTAAAAATTGAGGTTTCACCATGTTAAGCCCTTCAAATAATATCCAAGTGAAGTTTTAAAATATTTCTTAACACTCTAAACCAATATCGAGTAAAATTGAGTTTCAAATATATTTGACCATTATTTAGAAGGTTTAGCATGATGAAACATCACTCTTTAGCCATTTCTAACATGCCGGTCGAATATTAGCTTGTTTCAACGTCTTGATATTTTCATGTCAAAATGGTTCATTTCCACTTGGTTAACTCCTTTAGAAACCAACAAATTGTGAGGTGATTAATTGAATTTGATAGAAAGGCTAATATTTGACGTGTATGTTTGGAATGGTTAAAAATTGAGGTTTCACCATGTTAAGCCCTTCAAATAATATCCAAGAGAAGTTAAAAAATATTTCTTAACACTCTAAACCAATATCGGAGTAAAATTGAGTTTCAAATATATTTGACCATTATTTACGGGGTTTAGTATGATGAAACATCACTCTTTAGCCATTTCTAACATACGGTCGAATATTAGCTTGTTTCAACGTCTTGATATTTTCATGTCAAAATGGTTCATTTCCACTTGGTTAACTCCTTTAGAAACCAACAAATTTTGAGGTGATTAATTGAATTTGATAGAAAGGCTAATATTTGACGTGTATGTTTGGAATGGTTAAAAATTGAGGTTTCACCATGTTAAGCCCTTCAAATAATATCCAAGTGAAGTTTTAAAATATTTCTTAACACTCTAAACCAATATAGCGAGTAAAATTGAGTTTCCAATATATTTGACCATTATTTACAGGGTTTAGCAATTGATTAAACATCACTCTTTAGACATTTCTAACATGCCGGTCGAATATTAGCTTGTTTCAACGTCTTGATATTTTCATGTCAAAATGGTTCATTTCCACTTGGTTAACTCCTTTAAGAAACCAACAAATTTTTGAGGTGATTAATTGAATTTGATAGAAAGGCTAATATTTGACGTGTATGTTTGGAATGGTTAAAAATTGAGGTTTCACCATGTTAAGCCCTTCAAATAATATCCAAGAGAAGTTAAAAAATATTTCTTAACACTCTAAACCAATATCGAGTAAAATTGAGTTTCAAATATATTTGACCATTATTTACAAGGTTTAGCATGATGAAACATCACTCTTTAGCCATTTCTAACATGCTGCCGAATATTAGCTTGTTTCAACGTCTTGATATTTTCATGTCAAAATGGTTCATTTCCACTTGGTTAACTCCTTTGCAGAAAACCAACAAATTGTGAGGTGATTAATTGAATTTGATAGAAAGGCTAATATTTTGACGTGTATGTTTGGAATGGTTAAAAATTGAGGTTTCACCATGTTAAGCCCTTCAAATAATATCCAAGAGAAGTTTTAAAATATTTCTTAACACTTTAAACCAATATCGAAGAGTAAAATTGAATTTGAAATATATTTTTGACCATTATTTACAAGGTTTAGCAGCAGTGAAACATCACTCTTTAGCCATTTCTAACATGCCGGTCGAATATTAGCTTGTTTTAACGTCTTGATATTTTCATGTCAAAATGGTTCATTTCCAATTGGTTAACTCCTTTGTAAACCGACAAATTTGGGGAGTGACTTATTTCAGTTTGATAGAAAGTGGCCCATATTTGATTCTTGTATGTTTGGAATGGTTAGAAAATTGAGAGTTTCACTAGTTTAGCCATTCAAATAATATCCAAGAGAAGTTAAAAATATTTCTTAACACTCTAAACCAATATCGAGTAAAATTGAGATTCAAATATATTTGACCATTATTTACGTGGTTTAGCATGATGAAACATCACTCTTTAGCCATTTCTAACATGTAGGTCGAATATTAGCTTGTTTCAACGTCTTGATATTTTCATGTCAAAATGGTTCATTTCCCCATGGTTAACTCCTTTAGAGAATAACAAATTTTGAGGTGATTAATTGAATTTGATTGAAAGGCTAATATTTAGCGTGTATGTTTGGAATGGTTAAAAATTGAGGTTTCATTTTTTTAAGCCCTTGAAATAATATACGAGTAAAGTTTTAAAATATTTCTTAACACTCAAAGCCAATATCGAGTAAAATTGAGTTTCAAATATATTTGACCATTATTTACAAGGTTTAGCATGATGAAACATCACTCTTTGGCCATTTTAAACATGTAGATTCGAATATTAGCTTGTTTCAACGTCTTGATATTTTCATGTCAAAATGGTTCATTTTCACTTGGTTAACTTTCCTTTAGAAACCAACAAATTTTGAGGTGATTAATTGAATTTGATAGAAAGGCTAATATTTGACGTGTATGTTTGGAATGGTTAAAAATTGAGGTTTCACCATGTTAAAATACTTCAAATAATATCCAAGAGAAGTTAAAAAATATTTTCTTAACCCTCTAAACCAATATCGAGTAAAATTGAGTTTCAAGTATATTTGACCATTATTTAGAAGGTTTAGCAACGCATTAAAACATCACTCTTTAGCCATTTCTAACATCATGAGGTAGAATAGTAGCTTGTTTCAACGTCTTGATATTTTCATGTCAAAATGGTTCATTTCCACTTGGTTAACTCCTTTAGAAACCAACAAATTGTAAGGTGATTAATTGAATTTGATAGAAAGACTAATATGTTGACGTGTATGTTTGGAATGGTTAAAAATTGAGGTTTCACCATGTTAAGCCCTTCAAATAATATCCAAGAGAAGTTAAAAAATATTTCTTAACACTCTAAACCAATATCAGATGAAAATTGAGATTCAAATATATTTGACCATTATTTCCTGAGTTTAGCATGATGAAACATCACTCTTTGGCCATTTCTAACATACGGTAGAATATTAAGCATATTTCAACGTCTTGATATTTTCATGTCAAAATGGTTCATTTCCACTTGGTTAACTCCTTCAGAAACCAACAAATTTTGAGGTGATTAATTGAATTTGATAGAAAGGCTAATATTTCACGTGTATGTTTGGAATGGTTAAAAATTGAGGTTTCACCATGTTAAGCCCTTCAAATAATATCCAAGTGAAGTTTTAAAATATTTCTTAACACTCTAAACCAATATCGAGGTAAATTGAGTTTCAAATATATTTGACCATTATTTACAAGGTTTAACATGGTGAGACATCACTCTTTAGCCATTTCTAACATGCGGTCGAATATTAGCTTGTTTCAACGTCTTGATATTTTCATGTCAAAATAGTTTCATTTCCACTTGGTTTAACTCTGCTTTAGAAACCAACAAATTTTGAGGTGATTGGGTGAATTTGATAGAAAGGCTAATATTTGGCATGTATATTTGGAATATTGGTTTTTACGTGAGGTTTTGGCATACCAAGCACTCCAAATTATCTCTCAGTGAAGTTTAAAAAATATTTCTTATCACTCTAAACCAATATCGAGTATAATTGAGTTTCAAATATATTTGACCATGATTTACGGGGTTTAGAATCATTAAACATCACTCTTTATACATTTTTCTAACATGGGTTCGAATATTAGCTTGTTTCAAAATCTTGATATTTTCATGTCAAAATGGTTCATTTCCACTAGTTAACTACTTTAGAAATCAACAAATTTTGAGGTGATTTGGTGAATTTGATAGAAGGGCTAATATTTCCCGTGATATGTTTGGAATGGTTAAAAATTAAGGTTTCACCATGTTAAGCCCCTTCAAATAATATCCAAGAGAAGTTAAAAAATATTTCTTAACACTCTAAACCAATATCGAGTAAAATTGAGTTTCAAATATGTTTGACCATTATTCTGGGGGGTTTAGCATGATGAGAAACATCACTCTTTAGCCATTTCTAACATGCCGGTCGAATATTAGCTTGTTTCAACGTCTTGATATTTTCATGTCAAAATGGTTCATTTCCACATAGTTAACTACTTTAGAAACCAACAAATTTTGAGGTGATTAATTGAATTTTATAGAAAGGCTAATATTTGACGTATATGTTTGGAATGGTTAAAAATTGAGGTTTCTGCATGTTAAGCCCCTTCTGACAATATCCAAGAGAAGTTAAAAAATATTTCTTAACACTCTAAACCAATATCGAGTAAAATTGAGTTTCAAATATATTTGACCGTTATTTCCTGATGTTAGCATGATGAAACATCACTCTTTAGCAATTTATTTGTCTTTAGGTCAAATATTAGCTTGTTTCAACGTGGTGATATTTTCGTATCAAAATGGTTCATTTCCGCTTGGTTAACTCCTTTAGAAACTACCAGCTAATTTTGAGGTGATTAATTGAATTTGATAAAAAGGCTAATATTTGACGTGTATGTTTGGAATGGTTCAAAATTGAGTTTTCACCATGTTAAGCCCTTGAAATAATATCAAAGTGAAGTTTTAAAATATTTCTTAACCCTTTCTAAACCAATATCGGGTAAAATTGAGTTTCAAATGTATTTGACCATTATTTACAAGGTTTCGCATGATGAAACATCACTCTTTAGCCATTTCTAACATCCTTAGATTCGAATATTAGCTTGTTTCTGCGTCTTGATATTTTCATGTCAAAATGGTTCATTTCCGCTTGGTTAACTCCTTTGGAAAGCAACAAATTTTGAGGTGATTAATTGAATTTGATAGAAAGGCTAATATTTAGCGTGTATGTTTGGAATGGTTAAAAATTGAGGTTTCGCCCATGTTAAACCCTTCAAATAATATCATTGATGAAGTTTTAAAATATTTCTTAACACTACAAACCGATATCGAGTAAAATTGAGTTTCAAATATATTTGACCATTATTTACAAGGTTTAGCATGATGAAACATCACTCTTTAGCCATTTCTAACATGCCAGTTGAACCATTAGCTTGTTTCAACGTCTTGATATTTTCATGTCAAAATGGTTCATTTCCATTGGTTAACTCCTTTAGAAACCAACAAATTTTGAGGTGATTAATTGAATTTGATAGAAAGGCTAATATTTGACGTGTATGTTTGGAATGGTTAAAAATTGAGGTTTCACCATGTTAAGCCCTTCAAATAATATCCAAGAGAAGTTAAAAAATATTTCTTAACACTCTAAACCAATATCGAGTAAAATTGAGTTTCAAATATATTTGACCATTATTTACGGGGTTTAGCATGATGAAACATCACTCTTTAGCCATTTCTAACATGCGGTCGAATATTAGCTTGTTTCAACGTCTTGATATTTTCATGTCAAAATGGTTCATTTCCACTTGGTTAACTCCTTTAGAAACCAACAAATTTTGAGGTGATTAATTGAATTTGATAGAAAGGCTAATATTTGACGTGTATGTTTGGAATGGTTAAAAATTGAGGTTTCACCATGTTAAGCCCTTCAAATAATATCCAAGAGAAGTTAAAAAATATTTCTTAACACTCTAAACCAATATCGAGTAAAATTGAGTTTCAAATATATTTGACCATTATTTACGGGGTTTAGCATGATGAAACATCACTCTTTAGCCATTTCTAACATGCGGTCGAATATTAGCTTGTTTCAACGTCTTGATATTTTCATGTCAAAATGGTTCATTTCCACTTGGTTAACTCCTTTAGAAACCAACAAATTTTGAGGTGATTAATTGAATTTGATAGAAAGGCTAATATTTGACGTGTATGTTTGGAATGGTTAAAAATTGAGGTTTCACCATGTTAAGCCCTTCAAATAATATCCAAGAGAAGTTAAAAAATATTTCTTAACACTCTAAACCAATATCGAGTAAAATTGAGTTTCAAATATATTTGACCATTATTTACGGGGTTTAGCATGATGAAACATCACTCTTTAGCCATTTCTAACATGCGGTCGAATATTAGCTTGTTTCAACGTCTTGATATTTTCATGTCAAAATGGTTCATTTCCACTTGGTTAACTCCTTTAGAAACCAACAAATTTTGAGGTGATTAATTGAATTTGATAGAAAGGCTAATATTTGACGTGTATGTTTGGAATGGTTAAAAATTGAGGTTTCACCATGTTAAGCCCTTCAAATAATATCCAAGAGAAGTTAAAAAATATTTCTTAACACTCTAAACCAATATCGAGTAAAATTGAGTTTCAAATATATTTGACCATTATTTACGGGGTTTAGCATGATGAAACATCACTCTTTAGCCATTTCTAACATGCGGTCGAATATTAGCTTGTTTCAACGTCTTGATATTTTCATGTCAAAATGGTTCATTTCCACTTGGTTAACTCCTTTAGAAATCAACAAATTTTGAGGTGATTAATTGAATTTTATAGAAAGGCTAATATTTGACGTGTATGTTTGGAATGGTTAAAAATTGAGGTTTCACCATGTTAAGCCCTTCAAATAATATCCAAGAGAAGTTAAAAAATATTTCTTAACACTCTAAACCAATATCGAGTAAAATTGAGTTTCAAATATATTTGACCATTATTTACGGGGTTTAGCATGATGAAACATCACTCTTTAGCCATTTCTAACATGCGGTCGAATATTAGCTTGTTTCAACGTCTTGATATTTTCATGTCAAAATGGTTCATTTCCACTTGGTTAACTCCTTTAGAAACCAACAAATTTTGAGGTGATTAATTGAATTTTATAGAAAGGCTAATATTTGACGTGTATGTTTGGAATGGTTAAAAATTGAGGTTTCACCATGTTAAGCCCTTCAAATAATATCCAAGAGAAGTTAAAAAATATTTCTTAACACTCTAAACCAATATCGAGTAAAATTGAGTTTCAAATATATTTGACCATTATTTACGGGGTTTAGCATGATGAAACATCACTCTTTAGCCATTTCTAACATGCGGTCGAATATTAGCTTGTTTCAACGTCTTGATATTTTCATGTCAAAATGGTTCATTTCCACTTGGTTAACTCCTTTAGAAATCAACAAATTTTGAGGTGATTAATTGAATTTGATAGAAAGGCTAATATTTGACGTGTATGTTTGGAATGGTTAAAAATTGAGGTTTCACCATGTTAAGCCCTTCAAATAATATCCAAGAGAAGTTAAAAAATATTTCTTAACACTCTAAACCAATATCGAGTAAAATTGAGTTTCAAATATATTTGACCATTATTTACGGGGTTTAGCATGATGAAACATCACTCTTTAGCCATTTCTAACATGCGGTCGAATATTAGCTTGTTTCAACGTCTTGATATTTTCATGTCAAAATGGTTCATTTCCACTTGGTTAACTCCTTTAGAAACCAACAAATTTTGAGGTGATTAATTGAATTTGATAGAAAGGCTAATATTTGACGTGTATGTTTGGAATGGTTAAAAATTGAGGTTTCACCATGTTAAGCCCTTCAAATAATATCCAAGAGAAGTTAAAAAATATTTCTTAACACTCTAAACCAATATCGAGTAAAATTGAGTTTCAAATATATTTGACCATTATTTACGGGGTTTAGCATGATGAAACATCACTCTTTAGCCATTTCTAACATGCGGTCGAATATTAGCTTGTTTCAACGTCTTGATATTTTCATGTCAAAATGGTTCATTTCCACTTGGTTAACTCCTTTAGAAACCAACAAATTTTGAGGTGATTAATTGAATTTGATAGAAAGGCTAATATTTGACGTGTATGTTTGGAATGGTTAAAAATTGAGGTTTCACCATGTTAAGCCCTTCAAATAATATCCAAGAGAAGTTAAAAAATATTTCTTAACACTCTAAACCAATATCGAGTAAAATTGAGTTTCAAATATATTTGACCATTATTTACGGGGTTTAGCATGATGAAACATCACTCTTTAGCCATTTCTAACATGCGGTCGAATATTAGCTTGTTTCAACGTCTTGATATTTTCATGTCAAAATGGTTCATTTCCATTGGTTAACTCCTTTAGAAATCAACAAATTTTGAGGTGATTAATTGAATTTTATAGAAAGGCTAATATTTGACGTGTATGTTTGGAATGGTTAAAAATTGAGGTTTCACCATGTTAAGCCCTTCAAATAATATCCAAGAGAAGTTAAAAAATATTTCTTAACACTCTAAACCAATATCGAGTAAAATTGAGTTTCAAATATATTTGACCATTATTTACGGGGTTTAGCATGATGAAACATCACTCTTTAGCCATTTCTAACATGCGGTCGAATATTAGCTTGTTTCAACGTCTTGATATTTTCATGTCAAAATGGTTCATTTCCACTTGGTTAACTCCTTTAGAAATCAACAAATTTTGAGGTGATTAATTGAATTTGATAGAAAGGCTAATATTTGACGTGTATGTTTGGAATGGTTAAAAATTGAGGTTTCACCATGTTAAGCCCTTCAAATAATATCCAAGAGAAGTTAAAAAATATTTCTTAACACTCTAAACCAATATCGAGTAAAATTGAGTTTCAAATATATTTGACCATTATTTACGGGGTTTAGCATGATGAAACATCACTCTTTAGCCATTTCTAACATGCGGTCGAATATTAGCTTGTTTCAACGTCTTGATATTTTCATGTCAAAATGGTTCATTTCCACTTGGTTAACTCCTTTAGAAACCAACAAATTTTGAGGTGATTAATTGAATTTGATAGAAAGGCTAATATTTGACGTGTATGTTTGGAATGGTTAAAAATTGAGGTTTCACCATGTTAAGCCCTTCAAATAATATCCAAGAGAAGTTAAAAAATATTTCTTAACACTCTAAACCAATATCGAGTAAAATTGAGTTTCAAATATATTTGACCATTATTTACGGGGTTTAGCATGATGAAACATCACTCTTTAGCCATTTCTAACATGCGGTCGAATATTAGCTTGTTTCAACGTCTTGATATTTTCATGTCAAAATGGTTCATTTCCACTTGGTTAACTCCTTTAGAAACCAACAAATTTTGAGGTGATTAATTGAATTTGATAGAAAGGCTAATATTTGACGTGTATGTTTGGAATGGTTAAAAATTGAGGTTTCACCATGTTAAGCCCTTCAAATAATATCCAAGAGAAGTTAAAAAATATTTCTTAACACTCTAAACCAATATCGAGTAAAATTGAGTTTCAAATATATTTGACCATTATTTACGGGGTTTAGCATGATGAAACATCACTCTTTAGCCATTTCTAACATGCGGTCGAATATTAGCTTGTTTCAACGTCTTGATATTTTCATGTCAAAATGGTTCATTTCCACTTGGTTAACTCCTTTAGAAACCAACAAATTTTGAGGTGATTAATTGAATTTGATAGAAAGGCTAATATTTGACGTGTATGTTTGGAATGGTTAAAAATTGAGGTTTCACCATGTTAAGCCCTTCAAATAATATCCAAGAGAAGTTAAAAAATATTTCTTAACACTCTAAACCAATATCGAGTAAAATTGAGTTTCAAATATATTTGACCATTATTTACGGGGTTTAGCATGATGAAACATCACTCTTTAGCCATTTCTAACATGCGGTCGAATATTAGCTTGTTTCAACGTCTTGATATTTTCATGTCAAAATGGTTCATTTCCACTTGGTTAACTCCTTTAGAAACCAACAAATTTTGAGGTGATTAATTGAATTTGATAGAAAGGCTAATATTTGACGTGTATGTTTGGAATGGTTAAAAATTGAGGTTTCACCATGTTAAGCCCTTCAAATAATATCCAAGAGAAGTTAAAAAATATTTCTTAACACTCTAAACCAATATCGAGTAAAATTGAGTTTCAAATATATTTGACCATTATTTACGGGGTTTAGCATGATGAAACATCACTCTTTAGCCATTTCTAACATGCGGTCGAATATTAGCTTGTTTCAACGTCTTGATATTTTCATGTCAAAATGGTTCATTTCCATTGGTTAACTCCTTTAGAAATCAACAAATTTTGAGGTGATTAATTGAATTTTATAGAAAGGCTAATATTTGACGTGTATGTTTGGAATGGTTAAAAATTGAGGTTTCACCATGTTAAGCCCTTCAAATAATATCCAAGAGAAGTTAAAAAATATTTCTTAACACTCTAAACCAATATCGAGTAAAATTGAGTTTCAAATATATTTGACCATTATTTACGGGGTTTAGCATGATGAAACATCACTCTTTAGCCATTTCTAACATGCGGTCGAATATTAGCTTGTTTCAACGTCTTGATATTTTCATGTCAAAATGGTTCATTTCCACTTGGTTAACTCCTTTAGAAACCAACAAATTTTGAGGTGATTAATTGAATTTGATAGAAAGGCTAATATTTGACGTGTATGTTTGGAATGGTTAAAAATTGAGGTTTCACCATGTTAAGCCCTTCAAATAATATCCAAGAGAAGTTAAAAAATATTTCTTAACACTCTAAACCAATATCGAGTAAAATTGAGTTTCAAATATATTTGACCATTATTTACGGGGTTTAGCATGATGAAACATCACTCTTTAGCCATTTCTAACATGCGGTCGAATATTAGCTTGTTTCAACGTCTTGATATTTTCATGTCAAAATGGTTCATTTCCACTTGGTTAACTCCTTTAGAAATCAACAAATTTTGAGGTGATTAATTGAATTTTATAGAAAGGCTAATATTTGACGTGTATGTTTGGAATGGTTAAAAATTGAGGTTTCACCATGTTAAGCCCTTCAAATAATATCCAAGAGAAGTTAAAAAATATTTCTTAACACTCTAAACCAATATCGAGTAAAATTGAGTTTCAAATATATTTGACCATTATTTACGGGGTTTAGCATGATGAAACATCACTCTTTAGCCATTTCTAACATGCGGTCGAATATTAGCTTGTTTCAACGTCTTGATATTTTCATGTCAAAATGGTTCATTTCCACTTGGTTAACTCCTTTAGAAACCAACAAATTTTGAGGTGATTAATTGAATTTGATAGAAAGGCTAATATTTGACGTGTATGTTTGGAATGGTTAAAAATTGAGGTTTCACCATGTTAAGCCCTTCAAATAATATCCAAGAGAAGTTAAAAAATATTTCTTAACACTCTAAACCAATATCGAGTAAAATTGAGTTTCAAATATATTTGACCATTATTTACGGGGTTTAGCATGATGAAACATCACTCTTTAGCCATTTCTAACATGCGGTCGAATATTAGCTTGTTTCAACGTCTTGATATTTTCATGTCAAAATGGTTCATTTCCACTGGTTAACTCCTTTAGAAATCAACAAATTTTGAGGTGATTAATTGAATTTGATAGAAAGGCTAATATTTGACGTGTATGTTTGGAATGGTTAAAAATTGAGGTTTCACCATGTTAAGCCCTTCAAATAATATCCAAGAGAAGTTAAAAAATATTTCTTAACACTCTAAACCAATATCGAGTAAAATTGAGTTTCAAATATATTTGACCATTATTTACGGGGTTTAGCATGATGAAACATCACTCTTTAGCCATTTCTAACATGCGGTCGAATATTAGCTTGTTTCAACGTCTTGATATTTTCATGTCAAAATGGTTCATTTCCATTGGTTAACTCCTTTAGAAATCAACAAATTTTGAGGTGATTAATTGAATTTTATAGAAAGGCTAATATTTGACGTGTATGTTTGGAATGGTTAAAAATTGAGGTTTCACCATGTTAAGCCCTTCAAATAATATCCAAGAGAAGTTAAAAAATATTTCTTAACACTCTAAACCAATATCGAGTAAAATTGAGTTTCAAATATATTTGACCATTATTTACGGGGTTTAGCATGATGAAACATCACTCTTTAGCCATTTCTAACATGCGGTCGAATATTAGCTTGTTTCAACGTCTTGATATTTTCATGTCAAAATGGTTCATTTCCACTTGGTTAACTCCTTTAGAAACCAACAAATTTTGAGGTGATTAATTGAATTTGATAGAAAGGCTAATATTTGACGTGTATGTTTGGAATGGTTAAAAATTGAGGTTTCACCATGTTAAGCCCTTCAAATAATATCCAAGAGAAGTTAAAAAATATTTCTTAACACTCTAAACCAATATCGAGTAAAATTGAGTTTCAAATATATTTGACCATTATTTACGGGGTTTAGCATGATGAAACATCACTCTTTAGCCATTTCTAACATGCGGTCGAATATTAGCTTGTTTCAACGTCTTGATATTTTCATGTCAAAATGGTTCATTTCCACTTGGTTAACTCCTTTAGAAACCAACAAATTTTGAGGTGATTAATTGAATTTTATAGAAAGGCTAATATTTGACGTGTATGTTTGGAATGGTTAAAAATTGAGGTTTCACCATGTTAAGCCCTTCAAATAATATCCAAGAGAAGTTAAAAAATATTTCTTAACACTCTAAACCAATATCGAGTAAAATTGAGTTTCAAATATATTTGACCATTATTTACGGGGTTTAGCATGATGAAACATCACTCTTTAGCCATTTCTAACATGCGGTCGAATATTAGCTTGTTTCAACGTCTTGATATTTTCATGTCAAAATGGTTCATTTCCACTTGGTTAACTCCTTTAGAAACCAACAAATTTTGAGGTGATTAATTGAATTTGATAGAAAGGCTAATATTTGACGTGTATGTTTGGAATGGTTAAAAATTGAGGTTTCACCATGTTAAGCCCTTCAAATAATATCCAAGAGAAGTTAAAAAATATTTCTTAACACTCTAAACCAATATCGAGTAAAATTGAGTTTCAAATATATTTGACCATTATTTACGGGGTTTAGCATGATGAAACATCACTCTTTAGCCATTTCTAACATGCGGTCGAATATTAGCTTGTTTCAACGTCTTGATATTTTCATGTCAAAATGGTTCATTTCCATTGGTTAACTCCTTTAGAAATCAACAAATTTTGAGGTGATTAATTGAATTTTATAGAAAGGCTAATATTTGACGTGTATGTTTGGAATGGTTAAAAATTGAGGTTTCACCATGTTAAGCCCTTCAAATAATATCCAAGAGAAGTTAAAAAATATTTCTTAACACTCTAAACCAATATCGAGTAAAATTGAGTTTCAAATATATTTGACCATTATTTACGGGGTTTAGCATGATGAAACATCACTCTTTAGCCATTTCTAACATGCGGTCGAATATTAGCTTGTTTCAACGTCTTGATATTTTCATGTCAAAATGGTTCATTTCCACTTGGTTAACTCCTTTAGAAACCAACAAATTTTGAGGTGATTAATTGAATTTGATAGAAAGGCTAATATTTGACGTGTATGTTTGGAATGGTTAAAAATTGAGGTTTCACCATGTTAAGCCCTTCAAATAATATCCAAGAGAAGTTAAAAAATATTTCTTAACACTCTAAACCAATATCGAGTAAAATTGAGTTTCAAATATATTTGACCATTATTTACGGGGTTTAGCATGATGAAACATCACTCTTTAGCCATTTCTAACATGCGGTCGAATATTAGCTTGTTTCAACGTCTTGATATTTTCATGTCAAAATGGTTCATTTCCATTGGTTAACTCCTTTAGAAATCAACAAATTTTGAGGTGATTAATTGAATTTGATAGAAAGGCTAATATTTGACGTGTATGTTTGGAATGGTTAAAAATTGAGGTTTCACCATGTTAAGCCCTTCAAATAATATCCAAGAGAAGTTAAAAAATATTTCTTAACACTCTAAACCAATATCGAGTAAAATTGAGTTTCAAATATATTTGACCATTATTTACGGGGTTTAGCATGATGAAACATCACTCTTTAGCCATTTCTAACATGCGGTCGAATATTAGCTTGTTTCAACGTCTTGATATTTTCATGTCAAAATGGTTCATTTCCACTTGGTTAACTCCTTTAGAAACCAACAAATTTTGAGGTGATTAATTGAATTTGATAGAAAGGCTAATATTTGACGTGTATGTTTGGAATGGTTAAAAATTGAGGTTTCACCATGTTAAGCCCTTCAAATAATATCCAAGAGAAGTTAAAAAATATTTCTTAACACTCTAAACCAATATCGAGTAAAATTGAGTTTCAAATATATTTGACCATTATTTACGGGGTTTAGCATGATGAAACATCACTCTTTAGCCATTTCTAACATGCGGTCGAATATTAGCTTGTTTCAACGTCTTGATATTTTCATGTCAAAATGGTTCATTTCCACTTGGTTAACTCCTTTAGAAACCAACAAATTTTGAGGTGATTAATTGAATTTGATAGAAAGGCTAATATTTGACGTGTATGTTTGGAATGGTTAAAAATTGAGGTTTCACCATGTTAAGCCCTTCAAATAATATCCAAGAGAAGTTAAAAAATATTTCTTAACACTCTAAACCAATATCGAGTAAAATTGAGTTTCAAATATATTTGACCATTATTTACGGGGTTTAGCATGATGAAACATCACTCTTTAGCCATTTCTAACATGCGGTCGAATATTAGCTTGTTTCAACGTCTTGATATTTTCATGTCAAAATGGTTCATTTCCACTTGGTTAACTCCTTTAGAAACCAACAAATTTTGAGGTGATTAATTGAATTTGATAGAAAGGCTAATATTTGACGTGTATGTTTGGAATGGTTAAAAATTGAGGTTTCACCATGTTAAGCCCTTCAAATAATATCCAAGAGAAGTTAAAAAATATTTCTTAACACTCTAAACCAATATCGAGTAAAATTGAGTTTCAAATATATTTGACCATTATTTACGGGGTTTAGCATGATGAAACATCACTCTTTAGCCATTTCTAACATGCGGTCGAATATTAGCTTGTTTCAACGTCTTGATATTTTCATGTCAAAATGGTTCATTTCCACTTGGTTAACTCCTTTAGAAACCAACAAATTTTGAGGTGATTAATTGAATTTGATAGAAAGGCTAATATTTGACGTGTATGTTTGGAATGGTTAAAAATTGAGGTTTCACCATGTTAAGCCCTTCAAATAATATCCAAGAGAAGTTAAAAAATATTTCTTAACACTCTAAACCAATATCGAGTAAAATTGAGTTTCAAATATATTTGACCATTATTTACGGGGTTTAGCATGATGAAACATCACTCTTTAGCCATTTCTAACATGCGGTCGAATATTAGCTTGTTTCAACGTCTTGATATTTTCATGTCAAAATGGTTCATTTCCACTTGGTTAACTCCTTTAGAAACCAACAAATTTTGAGGTGATTAATTGAATTTTATAGAAAGGCTAATATTTGACGTGTATGTTTGGAATGGTTAAAAATTGAGGTTTCACCATGTTAAGCCCTTCAAATAATATCCAAGAGAAGTTAAAAAATATTTCTTAACACTCTAAACCAATATCGAGTAAAATTGAGTTTCAAATATATTTGACCATTATTTACGGGGTTTAGCATGATGAAACATCACTCTTTAGCCATTTCTAACATGCGGTCGAATATTAGCTTGTTTCAACGTCTTGATATTTTCATGTCAAAATGGTTCATTTCCACTTGGTTAACTCCTTTAGAAACCAACAAATTTTGAGGTGATTAATTGAATTTGATAGAAAGGCTAATATTTGACGTGTATGTTTGGAATGGTTAAAAATTGAGGTTTCACCATGTTAAGCCCTTCAAATAATATCCAAGAGAAGTTAAAAAATATTTCTTAACACTCTAAACCAATATCGAGTAAAATTGAGTTTCAAATATATTTGACCATTATTTACGGGGTTTAGCATGATGAAACATCACTCTTTAGCCATTTCTAACATGCGGTCGAATATTAGCTTGTTTCAACGTCTTGATATTTTCATGTCAAAATGGTTCATTTCCACTTGGTTAACTCCTTTAGAAACCAACAAATTTTGAGGTGATTAATTGAATTTGATAGAAAGGCTAATATTTGACGTGTATGTTTGGAATGGTTAAAAATTGAGGTTTCACCATGTTAAGCCCTTCAAATAATATCCAAGAGAAGTTAAAAAATATTTCTTAACACTCTAAACCAATATCGAGTAAAATTGAGTTTCAAATATATTTGACCATTATTTACGGGGTTTAGCATGATGAAACATCACTCTTTAGCCATTTCTAACATGCGGTCGAATATTAGCTTGTTTCAACGTCTTGATATTTTCATGTCAAAATGGTTCATTTCCACTTGGTTAACTCCTTTAGAAACCAACAAATTTTGAGGTGATTAATTGAATTTGATAGAAAGGCTAATATTTGACGTGTATGTTTGGAATGGTTAAAAATTGAGGTTTCACCATGTTAAGCCCTTCAAATAATATCCAAGAGAAGTTAAAAAATATTTCTTAACACTCTAAACCAATATCGAGTAAAATTGAGTTTCAAATATATTTGACCATTATTTACGGGGTTTAGCATGATGAAACATCACTCTTTAGCCATTTCTAACATGCGGTCGAATATTAGCTTGTTTCAACGTCTTGATATTTTCATGTCAAAATGGTTCATTTCCACTTGGTTAACTCCTTTAGAAATCAACAAATTTTGAGGTGATTAATTGAATTTGATAGAAAGGCTAATATTTGACGTGTATGTTTGGAATGGTTAAAAATTGAGGTTTCACCATGTTAAGCCCTTCAAATAATATCCAAGAGAAGTTAAAAAATATTTCTTAACACTCTAAACCAATATCGAGTAAAATTGAGTTTCAAATATATTTGACCATTATTTACGGGGTTTAGCATGATGAAACATCACTCTTTAGCCATTTCTAACATGCGGTCGAATATTAGCTTGTTTCAACGTCTTGATATTTTCATGTCAAAATGGTTCATTTCCACTTGGTTAACTCCTTTAGAAATCAACAAATTTTGAGGTGATTAATTGAATTTGATAGAAAGGCTAATATTTGACGTGTATGTTTGGAATGGTTAAAAATTGAGGTTTCACCATGTTAAGCCCTTCAAATAATATCCAAGAGAAGTTAAAAAATATTTCTTAACACTCTAAACCAATATCGAGTAAAATTGAGTTTCAAATATATTTGACCATTATTTACGGGGTTTAGCATGATGAAACATCACTCTTTAGCCATTTCTAACATGCGGTCGAATATTAGCTTGTTTCAACGTCTTGATATTTTCATGTCAAAATGGTTCATTTCCACTTGGTTAACTCCTTTAGAAACCAACAAATTTTGAGGTGATTAATTGAATTTGATAGAAAGGCTAATATTTGACGTGTATGTTTGGAATGGTTAAAAATTGAGGTTTCACCATGTTAAGCCCTTCAAATAATATCCAAGAGAAGTTAAAAAATATTTCTTAACACTCTAAACCAATATCGAGTAAAATTGAGTTTCAAATATATTTGACCATTATTTACGGGGTTTAGCATGATGAAACATCACTCTTTAGCCATTTCTAACATGCGGTCGAATATTAGCTTGTTTCAACGTCTTGATATTTTCATGTCAAAATGGTTCATTTCCATTGGTTAACTCCTTTAGAAATCAACAAATTTTGAGGTGATTAATTGAATTTTATAGAAAGGCTAATATTTGACGTGTATGTTTGGAATGGTTAAAAATTGAGGTTTCACCATGTTAAGCCCTTCAAATAATATCCAAGAGAAGTTAAAAAATATTTCTTAACACTCTAAACCAATATCGAGTAAAATTGAGTTTCAAATATATTTGACCATTATTTACGGGGTTTAGCATGATGAAACATCACTCTTTAGCCATTTCTAACATGCGGTCGAATATTAGCTTGTTTCAACGTCTTGATATTTTCATGTCAAAATGGTTCATTTCCACTTGGTTAACTCCTTTAGAAACCAACAAATTTTGAGGTGATTAATTGAATTTGATAGAAAGGCTAATATTTGACGTGTATGTTTGGAATGGTTAAAAATTGAGGTTTCACCATGTTAAGCCCTTCAAATAATATCCAAGAGAAGTTAAAAAATATTTCTTAACACTCTAAACCAATATCGAGTAAAATTGAGTTTCAAATATATTTGACCATTATTTACGGGGTTTAGCATGATGAAACATCACTCTTTAGCCATTTCTAACATGCGGTCGAATATTAGCTTGTTTCAACGTCTTGATATTTTCATGTCAAAATGGTTCATTTCCACTTGGTTAACTCCTTTAGAAATCAACAAATTTTGAGGTGATTAATTGAATTTTATAGAAAGGCTAATATTTGACGTGTATGTTTGGAATGGTTAAAAATTGAGGTTTCACCATGTTAAGCCCTTCAAATAATATCCAAGAGAAGTTAAAAAATATTTCTTAACACTCTAAACCAATATCGAGTAAAATTGAGTTTCAAATATATTTGACCATTATTTACGGGGTTTAGCATGATGAAACATCACTCTTTAGCCATTTCTAACATGCGGTCGAATATTAGCTTGTTTCAACGTCTTGATATTTTCATGTCAAAATGGTTCATTTCCACTTGGTTAACTCCTTTAGAAATCAACAAATTTTGAGGTGATTAATTGAATTTGATAGAAAGGCTAATATTTGACGTGTATGTTTGGAATGGTTAAAAATTGAGGTTTCACCATGTTAAGCCCTTCAAATAATATCCAAGAGAAGTTAAAAAATATTTCTTAACACTCTAAACCAATATCGAGTAAAATTGAGTTTCAAATATATTTGACCATTATTTACGGGGTTTAGCATGATGAAACATCACTCTTTAGCCATTTCTAACATGCGGTCGAATATTAGCTTGTTTCAACGTCTTGATATTTTCATGTCAAAATGGTTCATTTCCACTTGGTTAACTCCTTTAGAAACCAACAAATTTTGAGGTGATTAATTGAATTTGATAGAAAGGCTAATATTTGACGTGTATGTTTGGAATGGTTAAAAATTGAGGTTTCACCATGTTAAGCCCTTCAAATAATATCCAAGAGAAGTTAAAAAATATTTCTTAACACTCTAAACCAATATCGAGTAAAATTGAGTTTCAAATATATTTGACCATTATTTACGGGGTTTAGCATGATGAAACATCACTCTTTAGCCATTTCTAACATGCGGTCGAATATTAGCTTGTTTCAACGTCTTGATATTTTCATGTCAAAATGGTTCATTTCCATTGGTTAACTCCTTTAGAAATCAACAAATTTTGAGGTGATTAATTGAATTTTATAGAAAGGCTAATATTTGACGTGTATGTTTGGAATGGTTAAAAATTGAGGTTTCACCATGTTAAGCCCTTCAAATAATATCCAAGAGAAGTTAAAAAATATTTCTTAACACTCTAAACCAATATCGAGTAAAATTGAGTTTCAAATATATTTGACCATTATTTACGGGGTTTAGCATGATGAAACATCACTCTTTAGCCATTTCTAACATGCGGTCGAATATTAGCTTGTTTCAACGTCTTGATATTTTCATGTCAAAATGGTTCATTTCCACTTGGTTAACTCCTTTAGAAATCAACAAATTTTGAGGTGATTAATTGAATTTGATAGAAAGGCTAATATTTGACGTGTATGTTTGGAATGGTTAAAAATTGAGGTTTCACCATGTTAAGCCCTTCAAATAATATCCAAGAGAAGTTAAAAAATATTTCTTAACACTCTAAACCAATATCGAGTAAAATTGAGTTTCAAATATATTTGACCATTATTTACGGGGTTTAGCATGATGAAACATCACTCTTTAGCCATTTCTAACATGCGGTCGAATATTAGCTTGTTTCAACGTCTTGATATTTTCATGTCAAAATGGTTCATTTCCATTGGTTAACTCCTTTAGAAATCAACAAATTTTGAGGTGATTAATTGAATTTGATAGAAAGGCTAATATTTGACGTGTATGTTTGGAATGGTTAAAAATTGAGGTTTCACCATGTTAAGCCCTTCAAATAATATCCAAGAGAAGTTAAAAAATATTTCTTAACACTCTAAACCAATATCGAGTAAAATTGAGTTTCAAATATATTTGACCATTATTTACGGGGTTTAGCATGATGAAACATCACTCTTTAGCCATTTCTAACATGCGGTCGAATATTAGCTTGTTTCAACGTCTTGATATTTTCATGTCAAAATGGTTCATTTCCACTTGGTTAACTCCTTTAGAAATCAACAAATTTTGAGGTGATTAATTGAATTTGATAGAAAGGCTAATATTTGACGTGTATGTTTGGAATGGTTAAAAATTGAGGTTTCACCATGTTAAGCCCTTCAAATAATATCCAAGAGAAGTTAAAAAATATTTCTTAACACTCTAAACCAATATCGAGTAAAATTGAGTTTCAAATATATTTGACCATTATTTACGGGGTTTAGCATGATGAAACATCACTCTTTAGCCATTTCTAACATGCGGTCGAATATTAGCTTGTTTCAACGTCTTGATATTTTCATGTCAAAATGGTTCATTTCCATTGGTTAACTCCTTTAGAAATCAACAAATTTTGAGGTGATTAATTGAATTTGATAGAAAGGCTAATATTTGACGTGTATGTTTGGAATGGTTAAAAATTGAGGTTTCACCATGTTAAGCCCTTCAAATAATATCCAAGAGAAGTTAAAAAATATTTCTTAACACTCTAAACCAATATCGAGTAAAATTGAGTTTCAAATATATTTGACCATTATTTACGGGGTTTAGCATGATGAAACATCACTCTTTAGCCATTTCTAACATGCGGTCGAATATTAGCTTGTTTCAACGTCTTGATATTTTCATGTCAAAATGGTTCATTTCCACTTGGTTAACTCCTTTAGAAACCAACAAATTTTGAGGTGATTAATTGAATTTGATAGAAAGGCTAATATTTGACGTGTATGTTTGGAATGGTTAAAAATTGAGGTTTCACCATGTTAAGCCCTTCAAATAATATCCAAGAGAAGTTAAAAAATATTTCTTAACACTCTAAACCAATATCGAGTAAAATTGAGTTTCAAATATATTTGACCATTATTTACGGGGTTTAGCATGATGAAACATCACTCTTTAGCCATTTCTAACATGCGGTCGAATATTAGCTTGTTTCAACGTCTTGATATTTTCATGTCAAAATGGTTCATTTCCATTGGTTAACTCCTTTAGAAATCAACAAATTTTGAGGTGATTAATTGAATTTTATAGAAAGGCTAATATTTGACGTGTATGTTTGGAATGGTTAAAAATTGAGGTTTCACCATGTTAAGCCCTTCAAATAATATCCAAGAGAAGTTAAAAAATATTTCTTAACACTCTAAACCAATATCGAGTAAAATTGAGTTTCAAATATATTTGACCATTATTTACGGGGTTTAGCATGATGAAACATCACTCTTTAGCCATTTCTAACATGCGGTCGAATATTAGCTTGTTTCAACGTCTTGATATTTTCATGTCAAAATGGTTCATTTCCATTGGTTAACTCCTTTAGAAATCAACAAATTTTGAGGTGATTAATTGAATTTGATAGAAAGGCTAATATTTGACGTGTATGTTTGGAATGGTTAAAAATTGAGGTTTCACCATGTTAAGCCCTTCAAATAATATCCAAGAGAAGTTAAAAAATATTTCTTAACACTCTAAACCAATATCGAGTAAAATTGAGTTTCAAATATATTTGACCATTATTTACGGGGTTTAGCATGATGAAACATCACTCTTTAGCCATTTCTAACATGCGGTCGAATATTAGCTTGTTTCAACGTCTTGATATTTTCATGTCAAAATGGTTCATTTCCATTGGTTAACTCCTTTAGAAATCAACAAATTTTGAGGTGATTAATTGAATTTTATAGAAAGGCTAATATTTGACGTGTATGTTTGGAATGGTTAAAAATTGAGGTTTCACCATGTTAAGCCCTTCAAATAATATCCAAGAGAAGTTAAAAAATATTTCTTAACACTCTAAACCAATATCGAGTAAAATTGAGTTTCAAATATATTTGACCATTATTTACGGGGTTTAGCATGATGAAACATCACTCTTTAGCCATTTCTAACATGCGGTCGAATATTAGCTTGTTTCAACGTCTTGATATTTTCATGTCAAAATGGTTCATTTCCATTGGTTAACTCCTTTAGAAATCAACAAATTTTGAGGTGATTAATTGAATTTGATAGAAAGGCTAATATTTGACGTGTATGTTTGGAATGGTTAAAAATTGAGGTTTCACCATGTTAAGCCCTTCAAATAATATCCAAGAGAAGTTAAAAAATATTTCTTAACACTCTAAACCAATATCGAGTAAAATTGAGTTTCAAATATATTTGACCATTATTTACGGGGTTTAGCATGATGAAACATCACTCTTTAGCCATTTCTAACATGCGGTCGAATATTAGCTTGTTTCAACGTCTTGATATTTTCATGTCAAAATGGTTCATTTCCATTGGTTAACTCCTTTAGAAATCAACAAATTTTGAGGTGATTAATTGAATTTTATAGAAAGGCTAATATTTGACGTGTATGTTTGGAATGGTTAAAAATTGAGGTTTCACCATGTTAAGCCCTTCAAATAATATCCAAGAGAAGTTAAAAAATATTTCTTAACACTCTAAACCAATATCGAGTAAAATTGAGTTTCAAATATATTTGACCATTATTTACGGGGTTTAGCATGATGAAACATCACTCTTTAGCCATTTCTAACATGCGGTCGAATATTAGCTTGTTTCAACGTCTTGATATTTTCATGTCAAAATGGTTCATTTCCACTTGGTTAACTCCTTTAGAAATCAACAAATTTTGAGGTGATTAATTGAATTTGATAGAAAGGCTAATATTTGACGTGTATGTTTGGAATGGTTAAAAATTGAGGTTTCACCATGTTAAGCCCTTCAAATAATATCCAAGAGAAGTTAAAAAATATTTCTTAACACTCTAAACCAATATCGAGTAAAATTGAGTTTCAAATATATTTGACCATTATTTACGGGGTTTAGCATGATGAAACATCACTCTTTAGCCATTTCTAACATGCGGTCGAATATTAGCTTGTTTCAACGTCTTGATATTTTCATGTCAAAATGGTTCATTTCCATTGGTTAACTCCTTTAGAAATCAACAAATTTTGAGGTGATTAATTGAATTTTATAGAAAGGCTAATATTTGACGTGTATGTTTGGAATGGTTAAAAATTGAGGTTTCACCATGTTAAGCCCTTCAAATAATATCCAAGAGAAGTTAAAAAATATTTCTTAACACTCTAAACCAATATCGAGTAAAATTGAGTTTCAAATATATTTGACCATTATTTACGGGGTTTAGCATGATGAAACATCACTCTTTAGCCATTTCTAACATGCGGTCGAATATTAGCTTGTTTCAACGTCTTGATATTTTCATGTCAAAATGGTTCATTTCCATTGGTTAACTCCTTTAGAAATCAACAAATTTTGAGGTGATTAATTGAATTTTATAGAAAGGCTAATATTTGACGTGTATGTTTGGAATGGTTAAAAATTGAGGTTTCACCATGTTAAGCCCTTCAAATAATATCCAAGAGAAGTTAAAAAATATTTCTTAACACTCTAAACCAATATCGAGTAAAATTGAGTTTCAAATATATTTGACCATTATTTACGGGGTTTAGCATGATGAAACATCACTCTTTAGCCATTTCTAACATGCGGTCGAATATTAGCTTGTTTCAACGTCTTGATATTTTCATGTCAAAATGGTTCATTTCCACTTGGTTAACTCCTTTAGAAATCAACAAATTTTGAGGTGATTAATTGAATTTGATAGAAAGGCTAATATTTGACGTGTATGTTTGGAATGGTTAAAAATTGAGGTTTCACCATGTTAAGCCCTTCAAATAATATCCAAGAGAAGTTAAAAAATATTTCTTAACACTCTAAACCAATATCGAGTAAAATTGAGTTTCAAATATATTTGACCATTATTTACGGGGTTTAGCATGATGAAACATCACTCTTTAGCCATTTCTAACATGCGGTCGAATATTAGCTTGTTTCAACGTCTTGATATTTTCATGTCAAAATGGTTCATTTCCATTGGTTAACTCCTTTAGAAATCAACAAATTTTGAGGTGATTAATTGAATTTGATAGAAAGGCTAATATTTGACGTGTATGTTTGGAATGGTTAAAAATTGAGGTTTCACCATGTTAAGCCCTTCAAATAATATCCAAGAGAAGTTAAAAAATATTTCTTAACACTCTAAACCAATATCGAGTAAAATTGAGTTTCAAATATATTTGACCATTATTTACGGGGTTTAGCATGATGAAACATCACTCTTTAGCCATTTCTAACATGCGGTCGAATATTAGCTTGTTTCAACGTCTTGATATTTTCATGTCAAAATGGTTCATTTCCACTTGGTTAACTCCTTTAGAAATCAACAAATTTTGAGGTGATTAATTGAATTTTATAGAAAGGCTAATATTTGACGTGTATGTTTGGAATGGTTAAAAATTGAGGTTTCACCATGTTAAGCCCTTCAAATAATATCCAAGAGAAGTTAAAAAATATTTCTTAACACTCTAAACCAATATCGAGTAAAATTGAGTTTCAAATATATTTGACCATTATTTACGGGGTTTAGCATGATGAAACATCACTCTTTAGCCATTTCTAACATGCGGTCGAATATTAGCTTGTTTCAACGTCTTGATATTTTCATGTCAAAATGGTTCATTTCCATTGGTTAACTCCTTTAGAAATCAACAAATTTTGAGGTGATTAATTGAATTTGATAGAAAGGCTAATATTTGACGTGTATGTTTGGAATGGTTAAAAATTGAGGTTTCACCATGTTAAGCCCTTCAAATAATATCCAAGAGAAGTTAAAAAATATTTCTTAACACTCTAAACCAATATCGAGTAAAATTGAGTTTCAAATATATTTGACCATTATTTACGGGGTTTAGCATGATGAAACATCACTCTTTAGCCATTTCTAACATGCGGTCGAATATTAGCTTGTTTCAACGTCTTGATATTTTCATGTCAAAATGGTTCATTTCCACTTGGTTAACTCCTTTAGAAATCAACAAATTTTGAGGTGATTAATTGAATTTTATAGAAAGGCTAATATTTGACGTGTATGTTTGGAATGGTTAAAAATTGAGGTTTCACCATGTTAAGCCCTTCAAATAATATCCAAGAGAAGTTAAAAAATATTTCTTAACACTCTAAACCAATATCGAGTAAAATTGAGTTTCAAATATATTTGACCATTATTTACGGGGTTTAGCATGATGAAACATCACTCTTTAGCCATTTCTAACATGCGGTCGAATATTAGCTTGTTTCAACGTCTTGATATTTTCATGTCAAAATGGTTCATTTCCACTTGGTTAACTCCTTTAGAAATCAACAAATTTTGAGGTGATTAATTGAATTTTATAGAAAGGCTAATATTTGACGTGTATGTTTGGAATGGTTAAAAATTGAGGTTTCACCATGTTAAGCCCTTCAAATAATATCCAAGAGAAGTTAAAAAATATTTCTTAACACTCTAAACCAATATCGAGTAAAATTGAGTTTCAAATATATTTGACCATTATTTACGGGGTTTAGCATGATGAAACATCACTCTTTAGCCATTTCTAACATGCGGTCGAATATTAGCTTGTTTCAACGTCTTGATATTTTCATGTCAAAATGGTTCATTTCCACTTGGTTAACTCCTTTAGAAATCAACAAATTTTGAGGTGATTAATTGAATTTGATAGAAAGGCTAATATTTGACGTGTATGTTTGGAATGGTTAAAAATTGAGGTTTCACCATGTTAAGCCCTTCAAATAATATCCAAGAGAAGTTAAAAAATATTTCTTAACACTCTAAACCAATATCGAGTAAAATTGAGTTTCAAATATATTTGACCATTATTTACGGGGTTTAGCATGATGAAACATCACTCTTTAGCCATTTCTAACATGCGGTCGAATATTAGCTTGTTTCAACGTCTTGATATTTTCATGTCAAAATGGTTCATTTCCACTTGTTAACTCCTTTAGAAATCAACAAATTTTGAGGTGATTAATTGAATTTGATAGAAAGGCTAATATTTGACGTGTATGTTTGGAATGGTTAAAAATTGAGGTTTCACCATGTTAAGCCCTTCAAATAATATCCAAGAGAAGTTAAAAAATATTTCTTAACACTCTAAACCAATATCGAGTAAAATTGAGTTTCAAATATATTTGACCATTATTTACGGGGTTTAGCATGATGAAACATCACTCTTTAGCCATTTCTAACATGCGGTCGAATATTAGCTTGTTTCAACGTCTTGATATTTTCATGTCAAAATGGTTCATTTCCACTTGGTTAACTCCTTTAGAAATCAACAAATTTTGAGGTGATTAATTGAATTTTATAGAAAGGCTAATATTTGACGTGTATGTTTGGAATGGTTAAAAATTGAGGTTTCACCATGTTAAGCCCTTCAAATAATATCCAAGAGAAGTTAAAAAATATTTCTTAACACTCTAAACCAATATCGAGTAAAATTGAGTTTCAAATATATTTGACCATTATTTACGGGGTTTAGCATGATGAAACATCACTCTTTAGCCATTTCTAACATGCGGTCGAATATTAGCTTGTTTCAACGTCTTGATATTTTCATGTCAAAATGGTTCATTTCCATTGGTTAACTCCTTTAGAAATCAACAAATTTTGAGGTGATTAATTGAATTTGATAGAAAGGCTAATATTTGACGTGTATGTTTGGAATGGTTAAAAATTGAGGTTTCACCATGTTAAGCCCTTCAAATAATATCCAAGAGAAGTTAAAAAATATTTCTTAACACTCTAAACCAATATCGAGTAAAATTGAGTTTCAAATATATTTGACCATTATTTACGGGGTTTAGCATGATGAAACATCACTCTTTAGCCATTTCTAACATGCGGTCGAATATTAGCTTGTTTCAACGTCTTGATATTTTCATGTCAAAATGGTTCATTTCCATTGGTTAACTCCTTTAGAAATCAACAAATTTTGAGGTGATTAATTGAATTTGATAGAAAGGCTAATATTTGACGTGTATGTTTGGAATGGTTAAAAATTGAGGTTTCACCATGTTAAGCCCTTCAAATAATATCCAAGAGAAGTTAAAAAATATTTCTTAACACTCTAAACCAATATCGAGTAAAATTGAGTTTCAAATATATTTGACCATTATTTACGGGGTTTAGCATGATGAAACATCACTCTTTAGCCATTTCTAACATGCGGTCGAATATTAGCTTGTTTCAACGTCTTGATATTTTCATGTCAAAATGGTTCATTTCCACTTGGTTAACTCCTTTAGAAATCAACAAATTTTGAGGTGATTAATTGAATTTGATAGAAAGGCTAATATTTGACGTGTATGTTTGGAATGGTTAAAAATTGAGGTTTCACCATGTTAAGCCCTTCAAATAATATCCAAGAGAAGTTAAAAAATATTTCTTAACACTCTAAACCAATATCGAGTAAAATTGAGTTTCAAATATATTTGACCATTATTTACGGGGTTTAGCATGATGAAACATCACTCTTTAGCCATTTCTAACATGCGGTCGAATATTAGCTTGTTTCAACGTCTTGATATTTTCATGTCAAAATGGTTCATTTCCACTGGTTAACTCCTTTAGAAATCAACAAATTTTGAGGTGATTAATTGAATTTGATAGAAAGGCTAATATTTGACGTGTATGTTTGGAATGGTTAAAAATTGAGGTTTCACCATGTTAAGCCCTTCAAATAATATCCAAGAGAAGTTAAAAAATATTTCTTAACACTCTAAACCAATATCGAGTAAAATTGAGTTTCAAATATATTTGACCATTATTTACGGGGTTTAGCATGATGAAACATCACTCTTTAGCCATTTCTAACATGCGGTCGAATATTAGCTTGTTTCAACGTCTTGATATTTTCATGTCAAAATGGTTCATTTCCACTTGGTTAACTCCTTTAGAAATCAACAAATTTTGAGGTGATTAATTGAATTTTATAGAAAGGCTAATATTTGACGTGTATGTTTGGAATGGTTAAAAATTGAGGTTTCACCATGTTAAGCCCTTCAAATAATATCCAAGAGAAGTTAAAAAATATTTCTTAACACTCTAAACCAATATCGAGTAAAATTGAGTTTCAAATATATTTGACCATTATTTACGGGGTTTAGCATGATGAAACATCACTCTTTAGCCATTTCTAACATGCGGTCGAATATTAGCTTGTTTCAACGTCTTGATATTTTCATGTCAAAATGGTTCATTTCCACTTGGTTAACTCCTTTAGAAATCAACAAATTTTGAGGTGATTAATTGAATTTTATAGAAAGGCTAATATTTGACGTGTATGTTTGGAATGGTTAAAAATTGAGGTTTCACCATGTTAAGCCCTTCAAATAATATCCAAGAGAAGTTAAAAAATATTTCTTAACACTCTAAACCAATATCGAGTAAAATTGAGTTTCAAATATATTTGACCATTATTTACGGGGTTTAGCATGATGAAACATCACTCTTTAGCCATTTCTAACATGCGGTCGAATATTAGCTTGTTTCAACGTCTTGATATTTTCATGTCAAAATGGTTCATTTCCATTGGTTAACTCCTTTAGAAATCAACAAATTTTGAGGTGATTAATTGAATTTTATAGAAAGGCTAATATTTGACGTGTATGTTTGGAATGGTTAAAAATTGAGGTTTCACCATGTTAAGCCCTTCAAATAATATCCAAGAAGTTAAAAAATATTTCTTAACACTCTAAACCAATATCGAGTAAAATTGAGTTTCAAATATATTTGACCATTATTTACGGGGTTTAGCATGATGAAACATCACTCTTTAGCCATTTCTAACATGCGGTCGAATATTAGCTTGTTTCAACGTCTTGATATTTTCATGTCAAAATGGTTCATTTCCACTTGGTTAACTCCTTTAGAAATCAACAAATTTTGAGGTGATTAATTGAATTTGATAGAAAGGCTAATATTTGACGTGTATGTTTGGAATGGTTAAAAATTGAGGTTTCACCATGTTAAGCCCTTCAAATAATATCCAAGAGAAGTTAAAAAATATTTCTTAACACTCTAAACCAATATCGAGTAAAATTGAGTTTCAAATATATTTGACCATTATTTACGGGGTTTAGCATGATGAAACATCACTCTTTAGCCATTTCTAACATGCGGTCGAATATTAGCTTGTTTCAACGTCTTGATATTTTCATGTCAAAATGGTTCATTTCCACTGGTTAACTCCTTTAGAAATCAACAAATTTTGAGGTGATTAATTGAATTTTATAGAAAGGCTAATATTTGACGTGTATGTTTGGAATGGTTAAAAATTGAGGTTTCACCATGTTAAGCCCTTCAAATAATATCCAAGAGAAGTTAAAAAATATTTCTTAACACTCTAAACCAATATCGAGTAAAATTGAGTTTCAAATATATTTGACCATTATTTACGGGGTTTAGCATGATGAAACATCACTCTTTAGCCATTTCTAACATGCGGTCGAATATTAGCTTGTTTCAACGTCTTGATATTTTCATGTCAAAATGGTTCATTTCCACTTGGTTAACTCCTTTAGAAATCAACAAATTTTGAGGTGATTAATTGAATTTGATAGAAAGGCTAATATTTGACGTGTATGTTTGGAATGGTTAAAAATTGAGGTTTCACCATGTTAAGCCCTTCAAATAATATCCAAGAGAAGTTAAAAAATATTTCTTAACACTCTAAACCAATATCGAGTAAAATTGAGTTTCAAATATATTTGACCATTATTTACGGGGTTTAGCATGATGAAACATCACTCTTTAGCCATTTCTAACATGCGGTCGAATATTAGCTTGTTTCAACGTCTTGATATTTTCATGTCAAAATGGTTCATTTCCACTTGGTTAACTCCTTTAGAAATCAACAAATTTTGAGGTGATTAATTGAATTTGATAGAAAGGCTAATATTTGACGTGTATGTTTGGAATGGTTAAAAATTGAGGTTTCACCATGTTAAGCCCTTCAAATAATATCCAAGAGAAGTTAAAAAATATTTCTTAACACTCTAAACCAATATCGAGTAAAATTGAGTTTCAAATATATTTGACCATTATTTACGGGGTTTAGCATGATGAAACATCACTCTTTAGCCATTTCTAACATGCGGTCGAATATTAGCTTGTTTCAACGTCTTGATATTTTCATGTCAAAATGGTTCATTTCCACTTGGTTAACTCCTTTAGAAATCAACAAATTTTGAGGTGATTAATTGAATTTGATAGAAAGGCTAATATTTGACGTGTATGTTTGGAATGGTTAAAAATTGAGGTTTCACCATGTTAAGCCCTTCAAATAATATCCAAGAGAAGTTAAAAAATATTTCTTAACACTCTAAACCAATATCGAGTAAAATTGAGTTTCAAATATATTTGACCATTATTTACGGGGTTTAGCATGATGAAACATCACTCTTTAGCCATTTCTAACATGCGGTCGAATATTAGCTTGTTTCAACGTCTTGATATTTTCATGTCAAAATGGTTCATTTCCACTGGTTAACTCCTTTAGAAATCAACAAATTTTGAGGTGATTAATTGAATTTTATAGAAAGGCTAATATTTGACGTGTATGTTTGGAATGGTTAAAAATTGAGGTTTCACCATGTTAAGCCCTTCAAATAATATCCAAGAGAAGTTAAAAAATATTTCTTAACACTCTAAACCAATATCGAGTAAAATTGAGTTTCAAATATATTTGACCATTATTTACGGGGTTTAGCATGATGAAACATCACTCTTTAGCCATTTCTAACATGCGGTCGAATATTAGCTTGTTTCAACGTCTTGATATTTTCATGTCAAAATGGTTCATTTCCACTTGGTTAACTCCTTTAGAAACCAACAAATTTTGAGGTGATTAATTGAATTTGATAGAAAGGCTAATATTTGACGTGTATGTTTGGAATGGTTAAAAATTGAGGTTTCACCATGTTAAGCCCTTCAAATAATATCCAAGAGAAGTTAAAAAATATTTCTTAACACTCTAAACCAATATCGAGTAAAATTGAGTTTCAAATATATTTGACCATTATTTACGGGGTTTAGCATGATGAAACATCACTCTTTAGCCATTTCTAACATGCGGTCGAATATTAGCTTGTTTCAACGTCTTGATATTTTCATGTCAAAATGGTTCATTTCCACTGGTTAACTCCTTTAGAAATCAACAAATTTTGAGGTGATTAATTGAATTTGATAGAAAGGCTAATATTTGACGTGTATGTTTGGAATGGTTAAAAATTGAGGTTTCACCATGTTAAGCCCTTCAAATAATATCCAAGAGAAGTTAAAAAATATTTCTTAACACTCTAAACCAATATCGAGTAAAATTGAGTTTCAAATATATTTGACCATTATTTACGGGGTTTAGCATGATGAAACATCACTCTTTAGCCATTTCTAACATGCGGTCGAATATTAGCTTGTTTCAACGTCTTGATATTTTCATGTCAAAATGGTTCATTTCCACTTGGTTAACTCCTTTAGAAATCAACAAATTTTGAGGTGATTAATTGAATTTGATAGAAAGGCTAATATTTGACGTGTATGTTTGGAATGGTTAAAAATTGAGGTTTCACCATGTTAAGCCCTTCAAATAATATCCAAGAGAAGTTAAAAAATATTTCTTAACACTCTAAACCAATATCGAGTAAAATTGAGTTTCAAATATATTTGACCATTATTTACGGGGTTTAGCATGATGAAACATCACTCTTTAGCCATTTCTAACATGCGGTCGAATATTAGCTTGTTTCAACGTCTTGATATTTTCATGTCAAAATGGTTCATTTCCACTGGTTAACTCCTTTAGAAATCAACAAATTTTGAGGTGATTAATTGAATTTGATAGAAAGGCTAATATTTGACGTGTATGTTTGGAATGGTTAAAAATTGAGGTTTCACCATGTTAAGCCCTTCAAATAATATCCAAGAGAAGTTAAAAAATATTTCTTAACACTCTAAACCAATATCGAGTAAAATTGAGTTTCAAATATATTTGACCATTATTTACGGGGTTTAGCATGATGAAACATCACTCTTTAGCCATTTCTAACATGCGGTCGAATATTAGCTTGTTTCAACGTCTTGATATTTTCATGTCAAAATGGTTCATTTCCACTGGTTAACTCCTTTAGAAATCAACAAATTTTGAGGTGATTAATTGAATTTGATAGAAAGGCTAATATTTGACGTGTATGTTTGGAATGGTTAAAAATTGAGGTTTCACCATGTTAAGCCCTTCAAATAATATCCAAGAGAAGTTAAAAAATATTTCTTAACACTCTAAACCAATATCGAGTAAAATTGAGTTTCAAATATATTTGACCATTATTTACGGGGTTTAGCATGATGAAACATCACTCTTTAGCCATTTCTAACATGCGGTCGAATATTAGCTTGTTTCAACGTCTTGATATTTTCATGTCAAAATGGTTCATTTCCACTTGGTTAACTCCTTTAGAAATCAACAAATTTTGAGGTGATTAATTGAATTTTATAGAAAGGCTAATATTTGACGTGTATGTTTGGAATGGTTAAAAATTGAGGTTTCACCATGTTAAGCCCTTCAAATAATATCCAAGAGAAGTTAAAAAATATTTCTTAACACTCTAAACCAATATCGAGTAAAATTGAGTTTCAAATATATTTGACCATTATTTACGGGGTTTAGCATGATGAAACATCACTCTTTAGCCATTTCTAACATGCGGTCGAATATTAGCTTGTTTCAACGTCTTGATATTTTCATGTCAAAATGGTTCATTTCCACTTGGTTAACTCCTTTAGAAACCAACAAATTTTGAGGTGATTAATTGAATTTTATAGAAAGGCTAATATTTGACGTGTATGTTTGGAATGGTTAAAAATTGAGGTTTCACCATGTTAAGCCCTTCAAATAATATCCAAGAGAAGTTAAAAAATATTTCTTAACACTCTAAACCAATATCGAGTAAAATTGAGTTTCAAATATATTTGACCATTATTTACGGGGTTTAGCATGATGAAACATCACTCTTTAGCCATTTCTAACATGCGGTCGAATATTAGCTTGTTTCAACGTCTTGATATTTTCATGTCAAAATGGTTCATTTCCACTTGGTTAACTCCTTTAGAAATCAACAAATTTTGAGGTGATTAATTGAATTTGATAGAAAGGCTAATATTTGACGTGTATGTTTGGAATGGTTAAAAATTGAGGTTTCACCATGTTAAGCCCTTCAAATAATATCCAAGAGAAGTTAAAAAATATTTCTTAACACTCTAAACCAATATCGAGTAAAATTGAGTTTCAAATATATTTGACCATTATTTACGGGGTTTAGCATGATGAAACATCACTCTTTAGCCATTTCTAACATGCGGTCGAATATTAGCTTGTTTCAACGTCTTGATATTTTCATGTCAAAATGGTTCATTTCCACTTGGTTAACTCCTTTAGAAATCAACAAATTTTGAGGTGATTAATTGAATTTGATAGAAAGGCTAATATTTGACGTGTATGTTTGGAATGGTTAAAAATTGAGGTTTCACCATGTTAAGCCCTTCAAATAATATCCAAGAGAAGTTAAAAAATATTTCTTAACACTCTAAACCAATATCGAGTAAAATTGAGTTTCAAATATATTTGACCATTATTTACGGGGTTTAGCATGATGAAACATCACTCTTTAGCCATTTCTAACATGCGGTCGAATATTAGCTTGTTTCAACGTCTTGATATTTTCATGTCAAAATGGTTCATTTCCATTGGTTAACTCCTTTAGAAATCAACAAATTTTGAGGTGATTAATTGAATTTTATAGAAAGGCTAATATTTGACGTGTATGTTTGGAATGGTTAAAAATTGAGGTTTCACCATGTTAAGCCCTTCAAATAATATCCAAGAGAAGTTAAAAAATATTTCTTAACACTCTAAACCAATATCGAGTAAAATTGAGTTTCAAATATATTTGACCATTATTTACGGGGTTTAGCATGATGAAACATCACTCTTTAGCCATTTCTAACATGCGGTCGAATATTAGCTTGTTTCAACGTCTTGATATTTTCATGTCAAAATGGTTCATTTCCACTTGTTAACTCCTTTAGAAATCAACAAATTTTGAGGTGATTAATTGAATTTGATAGAAAGGCTAATATTTGACGTGTATGTTTGGAATGGTTAAAAATTGAGGTTTCACCATGTTAAGCCCTTCAAATAATATCCAAGAGAAGTTAAAAAATATTTCTTAACACTCTAAACCAATATCGAGTAAAATTGAGTTTCAAATATATTTGACCATTATTTACGGGGTTTAGCATGATGAAACATCACTCTTTAGCCATTTCTAACATGCGGTCGAATATTAGCTTGTTTCAACGTCTTGATATTTTCATGTCAAAATGGTTCATTTCCATTGGTTAACTCCTTTAGAAATCAACAAATTTTGAGGTGATTAATTGAATTTGATAGAAAGGCTAATATTTGACGTGTATGTTTGGAATGGTTAAAAATTGAGGTTTCACCATGTTAAGCCCTTCAAATAATATCCAAGAGAAGTTAAAAAATATTTCTTAACACTCTAAACCAATATCGAGTAAAATTGAGTTTCAAATATATTTGACCATTATTTACGGGGTTTAGCATGATGAAACATCACTCTTTAGCCATTTCTAACATGCGGTCGAATATTAGCTTGTTTCAACGTCTTGATATTTTCATGTCAAAATGGTTCATTTCCACTTGGTTAACTCCTTTAGAAACCAACAAATTTTGAGGTGATTAATTGAATTTGATAGAAAGGCTAATATTTGACGTGTATGTTTGGAATGGTTAAAAATTGAGGTTTCACCATGTTAAGCCCTTCAAATAATATCCAAGAGAAGTTAAAAAATATTTCTTAACACTCTAAACCAATATCGAGTAAAATTGAGTTTCAAATATATTTGACCATTATTTACGGGGTTTAGCATGATGAAACATCACTCTTTAGCCATTTCTAACATGCGGTCGAATATTAGCTTGTTTCAACGTCTTGATATTTTCATGTCAAAATGGTTCATTTCCACTTGGTTAACTCCTTTAGAAATCAACAAATTTTGAGCTGATTAATTGAATTTTATAGAAAGGCTAATATTTGACGTGTATGTTTGGAATGGTTAAAAATTGAGGTTTCACCATGTTAAGCCCTTCAAATAATATCCAAGAGAAGTTAAAAAATATTTCTTAACACTCTAAACCAATATCGAGTAAAATTGAGTTTCAAATATATTTGACCATTATTTACGGGGTTTAGCATGATGAAACATCACTCTTTAGCCATTTCTAACATGCGGTCGAATATTAGCTTGTTTCAACGTCTTGATATTTTCATGTCAAAATGGTTCATTTCCACTTGGTTAACTCCTTTAGAAATCAACAAATTTTGAGGTGATTAATTGAATTTGATAGAAAGGCTAATATTTGACGTGTATGTTTGGAATGGTTAAAAATTGAGGTTTCACCATGTTAAGCCCTTCAAATAATATCCAAGAGAAGTTAAAAAATATTTCTTAACACTCTAAACCAATATCGAGTAAAATTGAGTTTCAAATATATTTGACCATTATTTACGGGGTTTAGCATGATGAAACATCACTCTTTAGCCATTTCTAACATGCGGTCGAATATTAGCTTGTTTCAACGTCTTGATATTTTCATGTCAAAATGGTTCATTTCCACTTGGTTAACTCCTTTAGAAATCAACAAATTTTGAGGTGATTAATTGAATTTTATAGAAAGGCTAATATTTGACGTGTATGTTTGGAATGGTTAAAAATTGAGGTTTCACCATGTTAAGCCCTTCAAATAATATCCAAGAGAAGTTAAAAAATATTTCTTAACACTCTAAACCAATATCGAGTAAAATTGAGTTTCAAATATATTTGACCATTATTTACGGGGTTTAGCATGATGAAACATCACTCTTTAGCCATTTCTAACATGCGGTCGAATATTAGCTTGTTTCAACGTCTTGATATTTTCATGTCAAAATGGTTCATTTCCACTTGGTTAACTCCTTTAGAAATCAACAAATTTTGAGCTGATTAATTGAATTTTATAGAAAGGCTAATATTTGACGTGTATGTTTGGAATGGTTAAAAATTGAGGTTTCACCATGTTAAGCCCTTCAAATAATATCCAAGAGAAGTTAAAAAATATTTCTTAACACTCTAAACCAATATCGAGTAAAATTGAGTTTCAAATATATTTGACCATTATTTACGGGGTTTAGCATGATGAAACATCACTCTTTAGCCATTTCTAACATGCGGTCGAATATTAGCTTGTTTCAACGTCTTGATATTTTCATGTCAAAATGGTTCATTTCCATTGGTTAACTCCTTTAGAAATCAACAAATTTTGAGGTGATTAATTGAATTTGATAGAAAGGCTAATATTTGACGTGTATGTTTGGAATGGTTAAAAATTGAGGTTTCACCATGTTAAGCCCTTCAAATAATATCCAAGAGAAGTTAAAAAATATTTCTTAACACTCTAAACCAATATCGAGTAAAATTGAGTTTCAAATATATTTGACCATTATTTACGGGGTTTAGCATGATGAAACATCACTCTTTAGCCATTTCTAACATGCGGTCGAATATTAGCTTGTTTCAACGTCTTGATATTTTCATGTCAAAATGGTTCATTTCCACTTGGTTAACTCCTTTAGAAACCAACAAATTTTGAGGTGATTAATTGAATTTGATAGAAAGGCTAATATTTGACGTGTATGTTTGGAATGGTTAAAAATTGAGGTTTCACCATGTTAAGCCCTTCAAATAATATCCAAGAGAAGTTAAAAAATATTTCTTAACACTCTAAACCAATATCGAGTAAAATTGAGTTTCAAATATATTTGACCATTATTTACGGGGTTTAGCATGATGAAACATCACTCTTTAGCCATTTCTAACATGCGGTCGAATATTAGCTTGTTTCAACGTCTTGATATTTTCATGTCAAAATGGTTCATTTCCACTTGGTTAACTCCTTTAGAAATCAACAAATTTTGAGGTGATTAATTGAATTTGATAGAAAGGCTAATATTTGACGTGTATGTTTGGAATGGTTAAAAATTGAGGTTTCACCATGTTAAGCCCTTCAAATAATATCCAAGAGAAGTTAAAAAATATTTCTTAACACTCTAAACCAATATCGAGTAAAATTGAGTTTCAAATATATTTGACCATTATTTACGGGGTTTAGCATGATGAAACATCACTCTTTAGCCATTTCTAACATGCGGTCGAATATTAGCTTGTTTCAACGTCTTGATATTTTCATGTCAAAATGGTTCATTTCCACTTGGTTAACTCCTTTAGAAACCAACAAATTTTGAGGTGATTAATTGAATTTGATAGAAAGGCTAATATTTGACGTGTATGTTTGGAATGGTTAAAAATTGAGGTTTCACCATGTTAAGCCCTTCAAATAATATCCAAGAGAAGTTAAAAAATATTTCTTAACACTCTAAACCAATATCGAGTAAAATTGAGTTTCAAATATATTTGACCATTATTTACGGGGTTTAGCATGATGAAACATCACTCTTTAGCCATTTCTAACATGCGGTCGAATATTAGCTTGTTTCAACGTCTTGATATTTTCATGTCAAAATGGTTCATTTCCACTTGGTTAACTCCTTTAGAAACCAACAAATTTTGAGGTGATTAATTGAATTTGATAGAAAGGCTAATATTTGACGTGTATGTTTGGAATGGTTAAAAATTGAGGTTTCACCATGTTAAGCCCTTCAAATAATATCCAAGAGAAGTTAAAAAATATTTCTTAACACTCTAAACCAATATCGAGTAAAATTGAGTTTCAAATATATTTGACCATTATTTACGGGGTTTAGCATGATGAAACATCACTCTTTAGCCATTTCTAACATGCGGTCGAATATTAGCTTGTTTCAACGTCTTGATATTTTCATGTCAAAATGGTTCATTTCCACTTGGTTAACTCCTTTAGAAACCAACAAATTTTGAGGTGATTAATTGAATTTGATAGAAAGGCTAATATTTGACGTGTATGTTTGGAATGGTTAAAAATTGAGGTTTCACCATGTTAAGCCCTTCAAATAATATCCAAGAGAAGTTAAAAAATATTTCTTAACACTCTAAACCAATATCGAGTAAAATTGAGTTTCAAATATATTTGACCATTATTT
The DNA here is from genome assembly GCA_030674075.2 of Linum usitatissimum. NCBI lineage: Eukaryota > Viridiplantae > Streptophyta > Magnoliopsida > Malpighiales > Linaceae > Linum > Linum usitatissimum. The sequence continues at coordinate 49,940 of JAUJYP020001393.1, forward strand.
ACGGGGTTTAGCATGATGAAACATCACTCTTTAGCCATTTCTAACATGCGGTCGAATATTAGCTTGTTTCAACGTCTTGATATTTTCATGTCAAAATGGTTCATTTCCACTTGGTTAACTCCTTTAGAAATCAACAAATTTTGAGGTGATTAATTGAATTTGATAGAAAGGCTAATATTTGACGTGTATGTTTGGAATGGTTAAAAATTGAGGTTTCACCATGTTAAGCCCTTCAAATAATATCCAAGAGAAGTTAAAAAATATTTCTTAACACTCTAAACCAATATCGAGTAAAATTGAGTTTCAAATATATTTGACCATTATTTACGGGGTTTAGCATGATGAAACATCACTCTTTAGCCATTTCTAACATGCGGTCGAATATTAGCTTGTTTCAACGTCTTGATATTTTCATGTCAAAATGGTTCATTTCCACTTGGTTAACTCCTTTAGAAACCAACAAATTTTGAGGTGATTAATTGAATTTGATAGAAAGGCTAATATTTGACGTGTATGTTTGGAATGGTTAAAAATTGAGGTTTCACCATGTTAAGCCCTTCAAATAATATCCAAGAGAAGTTAAAAAATATTTCTTAACACTCTAAACCAATATCGAGTAAAATTGAGTTTCAAATATATTTGACCATTATTTACGGGGTTTAGCATGATGAAACATCACTCTTTAGCCATTTCTAACATGCGGTCGAATATTAGCTTGTTTCAACGTCTTGATATTTTCATGTCAAAATGGTTCATTTCCACTTGGTTAACTCCTTTAGAAACCAACAAATTTTGAGGTGATTAATTGAATTTGATAGAAAGGCTAATATTTGACGTGTATGTTTGGAATGGTTAAAAATTGAGGTTTCACCATGTTAAGCCCTTCAAATAATATCCAAGAGAAGTTAAAAAATATTTCTTAACACTCTAAACCAATATCGAGTAAAATTGAGTTTCAAATATATTTGACCATTATTTACGGGGTTTAGCATGATGAAACATCACTCTTTAGCCATTTCTAACATGCGGTCGAATATTAGCTTGTTTCAACGTCTTGATATTTTCATGTCAAAATGGTTCATTTCCACTTGGTTAACTCCTTTAGAAACCAACAAATTTTGAGGTGATTAATTGAATTTGATAGAAAGGCTAATATTTGACGTGTATGTTTGGAATGGTTAAAAATTGAGGTTTCACCATGTTAAGCCCTTCAAATAATATCCAAGAGAAGTTAAAAAATATTTCTTAACACTCTAAACCAATATCGAGTAAAATTGAGTTTCAAATATATTTGACCATTATTTACGGGGTTTAGCATGATGAAACATCACTCTTTAGCCATTTCTAACATGCGGTCGAATATTAGCTTGTTTCAACGTCTTGATATTTTCATGTCAAAATGGTTCATTTCCACTTGGTTAACTCCTTTAGAAACCAACAAATTTTGAGGTGATTAATTGAATTTGATAGAAAGGCTAATATTTGACGTGTATGTTTGGAATGGTTAAAAATTGAGGTTTCACCATGTTAAGCCCTTCAAATAATATCCAAGAGAAGTTAAAAAATATTTCTTAACACTCTAAACCAATATCGAGTAAAATTGAGTTTCAAATATATTTGACCATTATTTACGGGGTTTAGCATGATGAAACATCACTCTTTAGCCATTTCTAACATGCGGTCGAATATTAGCTTGTTTCAACGTCTTGATATTTTCATGTCAAAATGGTTCATTTCCACTGGTTAACTCCTTTAGAAACCAACAAATTTTGAGGTGATTAATTGAATTTGATAGAAAGGCTAATATTTGACGTGTATGTTTGGAATGGTTAAAAATTGAGGTTTCACCATGTTAAGCCCTTCAAATAATATCCAAGAGAAGTTAAAAAATATTTCTTAACACTCTAAACCAATATCGAGTAAAATTGAGTTTCAAATATATTTGACCATTATTTACGGGGTTTAGCATGATGAAACATCACTCTTTAGCCATTTCTAACATGCGGTCGAATATTAGCTTGTTTCAACGTCTTGATATTTTCATGTCAAAATGGTTCATTTCCACTTGGTTAACTCCTTTAGAAACCAACAAATTTTGAGGTGATTAATTGAATTTGATAGAAAGGCTAATATTTGACGTGTATGTTTGGAATGGTTAAAAATTGAGGTTTCACCATGTTAAGCCCTTCAAATAATATCCAAGAGAAGTTAAAAAATATTTCTTAACACTCTAAACCAATATCGAGTAAAATTGAGTTTCAAATATATTTGACCATTATTTACGGGGTTTAGCATGATGAAACATCACTCTTTAGCCATTTCTAACATGCGGTCGAATATTAGCTTGTTTCAACGTCTTGATATTTTCATGTCAAAATGGTTCATTTCCACTTGGTTAACTCCTTTAGAAACCAACAAATTTTGAGGTGATTAATTGAATTTGATAGAAAGGCTAATATTTGACGTGTATGTTTGGAATGGTTAAAAATTGAGGTTTCACCATGTTAAGCCCTTCAAATAATATCCAAGAGAAGTTAAAAAATATTTCTTAACACTCTAAACCAATATCGAGTAAAATTGAGTTTCAAATATATTTGACCATTATTTACAGGGTTTAGCATGATGAAACATCACTCTTTAGCCATTTCTAACATGCGGTCGAATATTAGCTTGTTTCAACGTCTTGATATTTTCATGTCAAAATGGTTCATTTCCACTTGGTTAACTCCTTTAGAAACCAACAAATTTTGAGGTGATTAATTGAATTTGATAGAAAGGCTAATATTTGACGTGTATGTTTGGAATGGTTAAAAATTGAGGTTTCACCATGTTAAGCCCTTCAAATAATATCCAAGAGAAGTTAAAAAATATTTCTTAACACTCTAAACCAATATCGAGTAAAATTGAGTTTCAAATATATTTGACCATTATTTACGGGTTTAGCATGATGAAACATCACTCTTTAGCCATTTCTAACATGCGGTCGAATATTAGCTTGTTTCAACGTCTTGATATTTTCATGTCAAAATGGTTCATTTCCACTTGGTTAACTCCTTTAGAAACCAACAAATTTTGAGGTGATTAATTGAATTTGATAGAAAGGCTAATATTTGACGTGTATGTTTGGAATGGTTAAAAATTGAGGTTTCACCATGTTAAGCCCTTCAAATAATATCCAAGAGAAGTTAAAAAATATTTCTTAACACTCTAAACCAATATCGAGTAAAATTGAGTTTCAAATATATTTGACCATTATTTACGGGTTTAGCATGATGAAACATCACTCTTTAGCCATTTCTAACATGCGGTCGAATATTAGCTTGTTTCAACGTCTTGATATTTTCATGTCAAAATGGTTCATTTCCACTTGGTTAACTCCTTTAGAAACCAACAAATTTTGAGGTGATTAATTGAATTTGATAGAAAGGCTAATATTTGACGTGTATGTTTGGAATGGTTAAAAATTGAGGTTTCACCATGTTAAGCCCTTCAAATAATATCCAAGAGAAGTTAAAAAATATTTCTTAACACTCTAAACCAATATCGAGTAAAATTGAGTTTCAAATATATTTGACCATTATTTACGGGGTTTAGCATGATGAAACATCACTCTTTAGCCATTTCTAACATGCGGTCGAATATTAGCTTGTTTCAACGTCTTGATATTTTCATGTCAAAATGGTTCATTTCCACTTGGTTAACTCCTTTAGAAACCAACAAATTTTGAGGTGATTAATTGAATTTGATAGAAAGGCTAATATTTGACGTGTATGTTTGGAATGGTTAAAAATTGAGGTTTCACCATGTTAAGCCCTTCAAATAATATCCAAGAGAAGTTAAAAAATATTTCTTAACACTCTAAACCAATATCGAGTAAAATTGAGTTTCAAATATATTTGACCATTATTTACGGGTTTAGCATGATGAAACATCACTCTTTAGCCATTTCTAACATGCGGTCGAATATTAGCTTGTTTCAACGTCTTGATATTTTCATGTCAAAATGGTTCATTTCCACTTGGTTAACTCCTTTAGAAACCAACAAATTTTGAGGTGATTAATTGAATTTGATAGAAAGGCTAATATTTGACGTGTATGTTTGGAATGGTTAAAAATTGAGGTTTCACCATGTTAAGCCCTTCAAATAATATCCAAGAGAAGTTAAAAAATATTTCTTAACACTCTAAACCAATATCGAGTAAAATTGAGTTTCAAATATATTTGACCATTATTTACGGGGTTTAGCATGATGAAACATCACTCTTTAGCCATTTCTAACATGCGGTCGAATATTAGCTTGTTTCAACGTCTTGATATTTTCATGTCAAAATGGTTCATTTCCACTTGGTTAACTCCTTTAGAAACCAACAAATTTTGAGGTGATTAATTGAATTTGATAGAAAGGCTAATATTTGACGTGTATGTTTGGAATGGTTAAAAATTGAGGTTTCACCATGTTAAGCCCTTCAAATAATATCCAAGAGAAGTTAAAAAATATTTCTTAACACTCTAAACCAATATCGAGTAAAATTGAGTTTCAAATATATTTGACCATTATTTACGGGTTTAGCATGATGAAACATCACTCTTTAGCCATTTCTAACATGCGGTCGAATATTAGCTTGTTTCAACGTCTTGATATTTTCATGTCAAAATGGTTCATTTCCACTTGGTTAACTCCTTTAGAAACCAACAAATTTTGAGGTGATTAATTGAATTTGATAGAAAGGCTAATATTTGACGTGTATGTTTGGAATGGTTAAAAATTGAGGTTTCACCATGTTAAGCCCTTCAAATAATATCCAAGAGAAGTTAAAAAATATTTCTTAACACTCTAAACCAATATCGAGTAAAATTGAGTTTCAAATATATTTGACCATTATTTACGGGGTTTAGCATGATGAAACATCACTCTTTAGCCATTTCTAACATGCGGTCGAATATTAGCTTGTTTCAACGTCTTGATATTTTCATGTCAAAATGGTTCATTTCCACTTGGTTAACTCCTTTAGAAACCAACAAATTTTGAGGTGATTAATTGAATTTGATAGAAAGGCTAATATTTGACGTGTATGTTTGGAATGGTTAAAAATTGAGGTTTCACCATGTTAAGCCCTTCAAATAATATCCAAGAGAAGTTAAAAAATATTTCTTAACACTCTAAACCAATATCGAGTAAAATTGAGTTTCAAATATATTTGACCATTATTTACAGGGTTTAGCATGATGAAACATCACTCTTTAGCCATTTCTAACATGCGGTCGAATATTAGCTTGTTTCAACGTCTTGATATTTTCATGTCAAAATGGTTCATTTCCACTGGTTAACTCCTTTAGAAACCAACAAATTTTGAGGTGATTAATTGAATTTGATAGAAAGGCTAATATTTGACGTGTATGTTTGGAATGGTTAAAAATTGAGGTTTCACCATGTTAAGCCCTTCAAATAATATCCAAGAGAAGTTAAAAAATATTTCTTAACACTCTAAACCAATATCGAGTAAAATTGAGTTTCAAATATATTTGACCATTATTTACGGGGTTTAGCATGATGAAACATCACTCTTTAGCCATTTCTAACATGCGGTCGAATATTAGCTTGTTTCAACGTCTTGATATTTTCATGTCAAAATGGTTCATTTCCACTTGGTTAACTCCTTTAGAAATCAACAAATTTTGAGGTGATTAATTGAATTTTATAGAAAGGCTAATATTTGACGTGTATGTTTGGAATGGTTAAAAATTGAGGTTTCACCATGTTAAGCCCTTCAAATAATATCCAAGAGAAGTTAAAAAATATTTCTTAACACTCTAAACCAATATCGAGTAAAATTGAGTTTCAAATATATTTGACCATTATTTACGGGGTTTAGCATGATGAAACATCACTCTTTAGCCATTTCTAACATGCGGTCGAATATTAGCTTGTTTCAACGTCTTGATATTTTCATGTCAAAATGGTTCATTTCCACTTGGTTAACTCCTTTAGAAACCAACAAATTTTGAGGTGATTAATTGAATTTGATAGAAAGGCTAATATTTGACGTGTATGTTTGGAATGGTTAAAAATTGAGGTTTCACCATGTTAAGCCCTTCAAATAATATCCAAGAGAAGTTAAAAAATATTTCTTAACACTCTAAACCAATATCGAGTAAAATTGAGTTTCAAATATATTTGACCATTATTTACGGGGTTTAGCATGATGAAACATCACTCTTTAGCCATTTCTAACATGCGGTCGAATATTAGCTTGTTTCAACGTCTTGATATTTTCATGTCAAAATGGTTCATTTCCACTTGGTTAACTCCTTTAGAAACCAACAAATTTTGAGGTGATTAATTGAATTTGATAGAAAGGCTAATATTTGACGTGTATGTTTGGAATGGTTAAAAATTGAGGTTTCACCATGTTAAGCCCTTCAAATAATATCCAAGAGAAGTTAAAAAATATTTCTTAACACTCTAAACCAATATCGAGTAAAATTGAGTTTCAAATATATTTGACCATTATTTACGGGGTTTAGCATGATGAAACATCACTCTTTAGCCATTTCTAACATGCGGTCGAATATTAGCTTGTTTCAACGTCTTGATATTTTCATGTCAAAATGGTTCATTTCCACTTGGTTAACTCCTTTAGAAACCAACAAATTTTGAGGTGATTAATTGAATTTGATAGAAAGGCTAATATTTGACGTGTATGTTTGGAATGGTTAAAAATTGAGGTTTCACCATGTTAAGCCCTTCAAATAATATCCAAGAGAAGTTAAAAAATATTTCTTAACACTCTAAACCAATATCGAGTAAAATTGAGTTTCAAATATATTTGACCATTATTTACGGGGTTTAGCATGATGAAACATCACTCTTTAGCCATTTCTAACATGCGGTCGAATATTAGCTTGTTTCAACGTCTTGATATTTTCATGTCAAAATGGTTCATTTCCACTTGGTTAACTCCTTTAGAAATCAACAAATTTTGAGGTGATTAATTGAATTTGATAGAAAGGCTAATATTTGACGTGTATGTTTGGAATGGTTAAAAATTGAGGTTTCACCATGTTAAGCCCTTCAAATAATATCATTGAGAAGTTGAAAAATATTTCTTAACACTCTAAACCAATATCGAGTAGGAGTGAGATTCAAATATATTTGACCATTATTTAAAGGGTTTAGCATGATGAAACATCTCTCTTTAACCATTTCTAACATGCCGGTCGAATATTAGCTTGTTTCAACGTCTTGATATTTTCATGTCAAAATGGTTCATTTCCACTTGGTTAACTCCTTTAGAAACCAATAAATTTTAAGGAGATTAATTGAATTTGATAGAAAGGCTAATATTTGACGTGTATGTTTGGAATGGTTAAAAATTGAGGTTTCACCATGTTAAGCCCTTCAAATAATATCCAAGAGAAGTTAAAAAATATTTCTTAATACTCTACAAGCAATATCGAGTAAAATTGAGATTCAAATATATTTACCCATTATTTACGGGGTTTAGCATGATGAAACATCACTCTTTAGCCATTTCTAACATGCCGGTCGAATATTAGCTTGTTTCAACGTCTTGATATTTTCATGTCAAAATGGTTCATTTCCACTTGGTTAACTCCTTTAGAAACCAACAAATTTTAAGGTGATTAATTGAATTTGATAGAATGAGGTCTAATATTTGACGTGTATGTTTGGAATGGTTAAAAATTGAGGTTTCGCCATGTTAAGCCCTTCAAATAATATCCAAGAGAAGTTAAAAAATATTTCTTAACACCTCCACAAGCCAATATCGAGTAAAATTGAGTTTCAAATATATTTGACCATTATTTACAGAGTTGCGCATGATGAAACATCACTCTTTAGCAATTTCTAACATGCGGTAGAATATTAGCTTGTTTCAACGTCTAGATATTTTCATGTCAAAATGGTTCATTTCCACTTGGTTAACTCCTTTAGAAACCAACAAATTTTTGAGGTGATTAATTGAATTTGATAGAAAGGCTAATATTTGACGTGTATGTTTGGAATGGTTAAAAATTGAGGTTTCACCATGTTAAGCCCTTTGAATAATATCCAAGAGAAGTTAAAAAATATTTCTTAACACTCTAGAAACGAAGTAGCGAGTAAAATTGAGTTTCAAATATATTTGACCATTATTTACGGGGTTTAGCATGATGAAACATCACTCTTTAGCAATTTGTAACATCCTTAGGTCGAATATTAGCTTGTTTTGACGTCTTGATATTTTCATGTCAAAATGGTTCATTTCCACTTGGTTAACTCCTTTAGAAACCAGCAAATTTTGAGGTGATTAATTGAATTTGATAGAAAGGCTAATATTTGACGTGTATGTTTGGAATGGTTAAAAATTGAGGTTTCACCATGTTAAGCCCTTCAAATAATATCCAAGAGAAGTTAAAAAATATTTTTTTTTTTTTTTAACCGATATAGAGTAAAATTGAGTTTCAAATATATTTGACCATTATTTACGGGGTTTAGCGTGATGAAACATCACTCTATAGCCATTTCTAACATGCCGGTAGAATATTAGCTTTTTTCAACGTCTTGATATTTTCATGTCAAAATGGTTCATTTCCATTGGTTAACTTATTTAGAAATCAACAAATTTTGAGGTGATTAATTGAATTTTATAGAAAGGCTAATATTTGACGTGTATGTTTGGAATGGTTAAAAATTGAGGTTTCACCATGTTAAGCCCTTCAAATAATATCCATGAGAAGTTAAAAAATATTTCTTAACACTGTAAACCAATATAGAGTAAAATTGAGTTTGAAATATATTTGACCATTATTTACGGGTTTAGCATGATGAAACATCACTCTTTAGCCATTTCTAACATGCCGGTCGAATATTAGCTTGTTTCAACGTCTTGATATTTTCATGTCAAAATGGTTCATTTCCACTTGGTTAACTCCTTTAGAAACCAACGAAATTTTGAGGTGATTAATTGAATTTGCTAGAAAGGCTAATATTTGACGTGTATGTTTGGAATGGTTAAAAATTGAGGTTTCACCATGTTAAGCCCTTCAAATAATATCCAAGAGAAGTTAAAAAATATTTCTTAACACTCTAAACCAATATCGAGTAAAATTGAGATTAAAATATATTTACCCATTATTTACGGGGTTTAGCATGATGAAACATCACTCTTTAGCCATTTCTAACATTCGGTCGAATATTAGCTTGTTTCAACGTCTTGATATTTTCATGTCAAAATGGTTCATTTCCACTTGGTTAACTCCTTTAGAAACCAACAAATTTTGAGGTGATTAATTGAATTTGATAGAAAGGCTAATATTTGACGTGTATGTTTGGAATGGTTAAAAATTGAGGTTTCACCATGTTAAGCCCTTCAAATAATATCCAAGTGAAGTTTAAAATATTTCTTAACACTCTAAACCAATATCGAGTAAAATTGAGTTTCAAATATATTTGACCATTATTTACGGGGTTTAGCATGATGAAACATCACTCTTTAGCCATTTCTAACATGCCGGTCGAATATTAGCTTGTTTCAACGTCTTGATATTTTCATGTCAAAATGGTTCATTTCCACTTGGTTAACTCCTTTAGAAACCAACAAATTTTGAGGTGATTAATTGAATTTGATAGAAAGGCTAATATTTGACGTGTATGTTTGGAATGGTTAAAAATTGAGGTTTCACCATGTTAAGCCCTTCAAATAATATCCAAGAGAAGTTAAAAAATATTTCTTAACACTTTCTAAACCAATATCGAGTAAAATTGAGTTTCAAATATATTTGACCATTATTTACGGGGTTTAGCATGATGAAACATCACTCTTTAGCCATTTCTAACATGCGGTCGAATATTAGCTTGTTTCAACGTCTTGATATTTTCATGTCAAAATGGTTCATTTCCACTTGGTTAACTCCTTTAGAAACCAACAAATTTTGAGGTGATTAATTGAATTTGATAGAAAGGCTAATATTTGACGTGTATGTTTGGAATGGTTAAAAATTGAGGTTTCACCATGTTAAGCCCTTGAAATAATATCCAAGAGAAGTTAAAAAATATTTCTTAACACTTCTAAACCAATATCGAGTAAAATTGAGATTCAAATATATTTGACCATTATTTACGGGGTTTAGCATGATGAAACATCACTCTTTAGCCATTTCTAACATGCCGGTCGAATATTAGCTTGTTTCAACGTCTTGATATTTTCATGTCAAAATGGTTCATTTCCACTTGGTTAACTCCTTTAGAAACCGACAAATTTTGAGGTGATTAATTGAATTTGATAGAAAGGCTAATATTTGACGTGTATGTTTGGAATGGTTAAAAATTGAGGTTTCACCATGTTAAGCCCTTCAAATAATATCCAAGAGAAGTTAAAAAATATTTCTTAACACTTTCTAAACCAATATCGAGTAAAATTGAGTTTCAAATATATTTGACCATTATTTACGGGGTTTAGCATGATGAAACATCACTCTTTAGCCATTTCTAACATGCCGGTCGAATATTAGCTTGTTTTAACGTCTTGATATTTTCATGTCAAAATGGTTCATTTCCACTTGGTTAACTCCTTTAGAAACCAACAAATTTTGAGGTGATTAATTGAATTTGATAGAAAGGCTAATATTTGACGTGTATGTTTGGAATGGTTAAAAATTGAGGTTTCACCATGTTAAGCCCTTCAAATAATATCCAAGAGAAGTTAAAAAATATTTCTTAACACTCTAAACCAATATCGAGTAAAATTGAGTTTCAAATATATTTGACCATTATTTACGGGGTTTAGCATGATGAAACATCACTCTTTAGCCATTTCTAACATGCCTTAGGTCGAATATTAGCTTGTTTCAACGTCTTGATATTTTCATGTCAAAATGGTTCATTTCCACTTGGTTAACTCCTTTAGAAACCAACAAATTTTGAGGTGATTAATTGAATTTGATAGAAAGGCTAATATTTGACGTGTATGTTTGGAATGGTTAAAAATTGAGGTTTCACCATGTTAAGCCCTTCAAATAATATCCAAGAGAAGTTAAAAAATATTTCTTAACACTCTAAACCAATATCGAGTAAAATTGAGTTTCAAATATATTTGACCATTATTTACAAGGTTTAGCATGATGAAACATCACTCTTTAGCCATTTCTAACATGTCGGTCGAATCTTAGGTCGAATATTAGCTTGTTTCAACGTCTTGATATTTTCATGTCAAAATGGTTCATTTCCACTTGGTTAACTCCTTTAGAAACCAACAAATTTTGAGGTGATTAATTGAATTTGATAGAAAGGCTAATATTTGACGTGTATGTTTGGAATGGTTAAAAATTGAGGTTTCACCATGTTAAGCCCTTCAAATAATATCCAAGAGAAGTTAAAAAATATTTCTTAACACTCTAAACCAATATCGAGTAAAATTGAGATTCAAATATATTTGACCATTATTTACGGGGTTTAGCATGATGAAACATCACTCTTTAGCCATTTCTAACATGCGGTCGAATATTAGCTTGTTTCAACGTCTTGATATTTTCATGTCAAAATGGTTCATTTCCACTTGGTTAACTCCTTTAGAAACCAACAAATTTTGAGGTGATTAATTGAATTTGATAGAAAGGCTAATATTTGACGTGTATGTTTGGAATGGTTAAAAATTGAGGTTTCACCATGTTAAGCCCTTCAAATAATATCCAAGTGAAGTTTTAAAATATTTCTTATCACTCTAAACCAATATCGAGTAAAATTGAGTTTCAAATATATTTGACCATTATTTACGGGGTTTAGCATGATGAAACATCACTCTTTAGCAATTTCTAACATGCGGGTCGAATATTAGCTTGTTTCAACGTCTTGATATTTTCATGTCAAAATGGTTCATTTCCACTTGGTTAACTCCTTTAGAAACCAACAAATTTTGAGGTGATTAATTGAATTTGATAGAAAGGCTAATATTTGACGTGTATGTTTGGAATGGTTAAAAATTGAGGTTTCACCATGTTAAGCCCTTTCAAATAATATCCAAGAGAAGTTAAAAAATATTTCTTAACACTCTAAACCAATATCGAGTAAAATTGAGTTTCAAATATATTTGACCATTATTTACGGGATTTAGCATGATGAAACATCACTCTTTAGCAATTTCTAACATGCCGGTCGAATATTAGCTTGTTTCAACGTCTTGATATTTTCATGTCAAAATGGTTCATTTCCACTTGGTTAACTCCTTTAGAAACCAACAAATTTTGAGGTGATTAATTGAATTTGATAGAGAGGCTAATATTTGACGTGTATGTTTGGAATGGTTAAAAATTGAGGTTTCACCATGTTAAGCCCTTCAAATAATATCCAAGAGAAGTTAAAAAATATTTTTTAACACTCTAAACCAATATCGAGTAAAATTGAGATTCAAATATATTTGACCATTATTTACGGGGTTTAGCATGATGAAACATCACTCTTTAGCCATTTCTAACATGCCGGTCGAATATTAGCTTGTTTCAACGTCTTGATATTTTCATGTCAAAATGGTTCATTTCCACTTGGTTAACTCCTTTAGAAACCAACAAATTTTGAGGTGATTAATTGAATTTGATAGAAAGGCTAATATTTGACGTGTATGTTTGGAATGGTTAAAAATTGAGGTTTCACCATGTTAAGCCCTTCAAATAATATCCAAGAGAAGTTAAAAAATATTTTAAAAATATAGAGTAAAATTGAGTTTCAAATATATTTGACCATTATTTACGAGTTTAGCATGATGAAACATCACTCTATAGCAATTTCTAACATGCCGGTCGAATATTAGCTTGTTTCAACGTCTTGATATTTTCATGTCAAAATGGTTCATTTCCACTTGGTTAACTTCTTTAGAAACCAACAAATTTTGAGGTGATTAATTGAATTTGATAGAAAGGCTAATATTTGACGTGTATGTTTGGAATGGTTAAAAATTGAGGTTTCACCATGTTAAGCCTTTCAAATAATATCCAAGAGAAGTTTTAAAATATTTCTTAACAATATCTAAACCAATATCGAGTAAAATTGAGTTTCAAATATATTTGACCATTATTTACGGATTTAGCATGATGAAACATCACTCTTTAGCAATTTCTAACATCTTGGGTCGAATATTAGCTTGTTTCAACGTCTTGATATTTTCATGTCAAAATGGTTCATTTCCACTTGGTTAACTCCTTTAGAAACCAACAAATTTTGAGGTGATTAATTGAATTTGATAGAAAGGCTAATATTTGACGTGTATGTTTGGAATGGTTAAAAATTGAGGTTTCACCATGTTAAGCCTTTCAAATAATATCCAAGAGAAGTTAAAAAATATTTCTTAACACTCTAAACCAATATCGAGTAAAATTGAGTTTCAAATATATTTGACCATTATTTACAGGGTTTAGCATGATGAAACATCACTCTTTAGCAATTTCTAACATGCCGGTCGAATATTAGCTTGTTTCAACGTCTTGATATTTTCATGTCAAAATGGTTCATTTCCACTTGGTTAACTCCTTTAGAAACCAACAAATTTTGAGGTGATTAATTGAATTTGATAGAGAGGCTAATATTTGACGTGTATGTTTGGAATGGTTAAAAATTGAGGTTTCACCATGTTAAGCCCTTCAAATAATATCAGAGAAGTTAAAAAATATTTCTTAACACTTTAAACCAATATCGAGTAAAATTGAGATTCAAATATATTTGACCATTATTTACGGGGTTTAGCATGATGAAACATCACTCTTTAGCCATTTCTAACATCTTAGGTCGAATATTAGCTTGTTTCAACGTCTTGATATTTTCATGTCAAAATGGTTCATTTCCACTTGGTTAACTCCTTTAGAAACCAACAAATTTTGAGGTGATTAATTGAATTTGATAGAAAGGCTAATATTTGACGTGTATGTTTGGAATGGTTAAAAATTGAGGTTTCACCATGTTAAGCCCTTCAAATAATATCCAAGAGAAGTTAAAAAATATTTCTTAACACTCTAAACCAATATCGAGTAAAATTGAGATTCAAATATATTTGACCATTATTTACGTGGTTTAAGATGATGAAACATCACTCTTTAGCCATTTCTAACATGTCATTGAATATTAGCTTGTTTCAACGTCTTGATATTTTCATGTCAAAATGGTTCATTTCCACTAGTTAACTACTTTAGAAATCAACAAATTTTGAGGTGATTAATTGAATTTTATAGAAAGGCTAATATTTGACGTGTATTGTTTGGAATGGTTAAAAATTGAGGTTTCACCATGTTAAGCCCTTCAAATAATATCCAAGAGAAGTTAAAAATATTTTAACACTCTAAACCAATATCGAGTAAAATTGAGATTCAAATATATTCGACCATTATTTATGTGGTTTAGCATGATGAAACATCACTCTTTAGCCATTTCTAACATGCCGGTCGAATATTAGCTTGTTTCAACGTCTTGATATTTTCATGTCAAAATGGTTCATTTCCACTTGGTTAACTCCTTTTGAAATCAACAAATTTTGAGGTGATTAATCGAATTTGATAGAAAGGCTAATATTTGACGTGTATGTTTGGAATGGTTAAAAATTGAGGTTTCACCATGTTAAGCCCTTCAAATAATATCCAACAGGAAGTTAAAAAAATACTTCTTAACACTCTAAACCAATATCGAGTAAAATTGAGTTTCAAATATATTTGACCATTATTTACAGGGTGGTTTAAAGCATTACGAAACATCACTCTTTAGCCATTTCTAACATGCCGGTCGCATATTAGCTTGTTTCAACGTCTCGATATTTTCATGTCAAAATGGTTCATTTCATCACTTCGCTAACTCCTTTAGAAACCAACAAATTTCAAGGTGTTTAATTGAATTTGATAGTAACGCTAATATTTGACGTATGTTTGGAACGGTTAAAAATTGAGGTTTCACCATGTTAAGCCTCTTCAAATAATATCCAAGAGAAGTTAAAAAATATTTCTTAACACTCTAAACCAATGTCGAGTAAAATTGAGTTTCAAATATATTTGACCATTATTTATATGGTTTAGCATGATGAAACATCACTCTTTAGCCATTTCTAACATGTCGGTCGAATATTAGCTTGTTTCAACGTCTTGATATTTTCATGTCAAAATGGCTCATTTGCACTTTTGGTTAACTCCTTTAGAAACCAACAAATTTTGAGGTGATTAATTGAATTTGATAGAAAGGCTAATATTTGACGTGTATGTTTGGAATGGTTAAAAATTGAGGTTTCACCATGTTAAGCCCTTCAAATAATATCCAAGAGAAGTTAAAAAATATTTCTTAACACTCTAAACCAATATCGAGTAAAATTGAGTTTCAAATATATTTGACCATTATTTATCGGTTTAACATGATGAAACATCACTCTTTAGCCATTTCTAACATGCCGGTTGAATATTAGCTTGTTTCAACGTCTTGATATTTTCATGTCAAAATGGTTCATTTCCACCTGGTTAACTCTTTAAAACCAACAAATTGTGAGGTGATTAATTGAATTTGATAGAAAGGTTAATATTTGATTTGTATGTTTGGAATGGTTAAAAATTGAGGTTTCAAGCATGTTAAGCCCTTCAAATAACATCCAAGAGAAGTTAAAAAATATTTCTTATCACTCTAAAAACCAATATCGAGTAAAATTGAGATTCAAAAACACATTTGACCATTATTTATTGGGTTTAGCATGATGAAACATCATTCTTTAGCCATTTCTAACAGGCTCTGCCGAATATTAGCTTCGTTTCAACGTCTCGATATTTTCATGTCAAAATGGTTCATTTCCACTTGGTTAACCCCTTTCTAAACCAACAAATTTTGGAGGTGATTAATTGAATTTTATAGAAAGGCTAATATTTGACGTGTATGTTTGGAATGGTTAAAAATTAAGGTTTCACCATGTTAAGCCCTTCAAATAATATCCAAGGATAGTTTAAAAATATTTCTTAACACTCTAAACCAATATCGAGTAAAATTGAGTTTCAAATATATTTTGACCATTATTTACAGGGTTTAGCATGATGAAACATCACTTTAGCCATTTCTAACATGTCGGTCGAATATTAGCTTGTTTCAACGTCTTGATATTTTCATGTCAAAATGGTTCATTTCCACTAGTTAACTACTTTTTAAAGCAACAAATTTTCGAGGTGATTAATTGAATTTTATAAAGGCTAATATTTGACGTGTATGTTTGGAATGGTTAAAAATTAAGGTTTCACCATGTTAAGCCCTTCAAATAATATCCAAGAGAAGTTTTAAAATATTTCTTAACACTCTAAACCAATATCGAGTAAAATCCGAGCTTCAAATATATTTGACCATTATTTACAGGGTTTAGCATGATGAAACATCACTCTTTAGCCATTTCTCATCATTTTGGCCGAATGTTTAGCTTGTTTCAACGTCTTGATATTTTCTTGTCAAAATGGTTCATTTCAATTTTTTAGCACTACTTTAGAAAGCAACAAATTTTGAGGTGATTAATTGAATTTTATGTAAAGGCTAATATTTGACGTGTATGTTTGGAATGGCTCAAAATTCATGTCAATTCCCTATGTTAAGCCCTTCAAATAATATCCAAGAGAAGCGTATTTGATATTTCTTAACAATCAAAACCAATATCGAGTAAAATTGAGTTTCAAATATATTTGACCATTATTTAGTAGGTGGTTTAGTATGATGAAACATCACTCTTTAGCCATTTCTAACATGC